>OZ020540.1:9998176-10133090 GCA_963971435.1 Lasius platythorax | reverse complement strand
TAGAATTTCAGTCGCGGATTCTCTCAAAAAATTCTTATGTGAAAATAAACACATGAGCTTTTTAGATAGTTACATTCTACAAGAATTCTCTCTTTGTAAAAAATTTTTACGTGATAATGACGATATTTTTGTCACTAAAGCTGATAAGGGTCAGGTTACTGTAATAATGGATAGAAATGATTATCTGGAAAAAATAGAGAATTTGCTGAGTGATGAATCCACTTATAAAAAATTAAACAAGAATCCTATCAGACAACTAACTAACAAAACAAATTCGCTTATTAAATCTTGGCTCAATAACGACTTGATTAATGACTCTACATATAAACAGTTAAATACCACTAATGGCAATTTACCACGTTGTTATGGATTGCCGAAGGTCCATAAAAATGGTTTTCCTTTGCGCATCATTGTGTCGTCAATAGGCAGTCCTGTATACAATGTCGCTAAATATGTTCATAGTATCTTACATCATTCCATTCCACAACCTAAATCTCATGTCAAAGATGGCTGGTCATTCACTTCTAATTTAAAAGACAAAATTATTAATGACGATGAAATTTTAATTTCACTCGATGTCACTGCATTATTTACCAATGTCCCTAAAGAATTAGTGTTGAGCGCTATTGAGAAACGGTGGAATGACATTTCCCCTAACACTGATTTTAGTCTGCCTCAATTTTTATATGCAGTTGAATTTATCTTGGATTCGACCAGTTTTTCATTTAATGGACAGTTCTATGAGCAGATTTTCGGCAGCCCAATGGGTTCTCCTCTTTCACCTATCTTGGCTGATATTGTGATGGACGACTTGGAGACTCATTGCTTATCTCAATTAAGTTTTAATGTTCGGACGTATTATAGATATGTTGACGAAATTTTTGCCATCATTCCGATTACAAAAATTCATGAAATTACTGAGACATTTAATAACTATCACCAGCGTTTACGTTTCACTTATGAGGTTGAAGTAAATGGATGTATAAATTTTTTAAACACAACGATCATACGTTCCAATGGGAAATTGTTAACTAACTGGTATAGAAAAAACACTTGCTCTAATAGATATATTAACTTCTACTCCAATCACCCATTTAAATACAAAATGAACACGATTTTTAATCTCGTTGACTCTGCTGTTTTATTATCTGATGATCAATTTCATGATAACAATATAAAAATAGTGAAACAAATATTGCTTAATAATTGTTTCCCAGAACATATTATCGATCGTTTTGTTAATAAGAGACTCCATTGTTTAAAGAATCGTTCTGTCAATAACCTGAGCATAGACAATGATAAGAGCACCACTACCTCCTTCATCTCATTACCATACGTAGAAAGTTTAGGCAATATTGATAGAATTTTTGAAAACATGGGGTTTAACGTTGTACATAACATACCAAATAAACTAAATAATGTAATTAAACTTGGGAAGGACAGATTGCCCACTGACAACAGAACCGAGATAGTTTACCAAATTAACTGTAAAGATTGTGATTCCTCATACATTGGACAGACGAAGAGACATCTAACGACACGCGTTAAAGAACACTTTAAGAATATTAAAATGCATTCGAGCAATCTTTCGGTCATTAGTAAACATAAAATTGAATTTAACCATGATTTCGACTGGGCTAATCCCAAGATTTTACATAATGAAAAACATGTTAGAAAAAGAGAGATTGCCGAAATGTTCTACATCAAGAAAAACAACAACACTTTAAATTTACAAAAGGACACAGACAATTTAAATAACATATACGACTTTATAATAAAGGTTGTTTAGTTCCTCTCAGTTCGTCTAATGTATCTGACGTGTTTGTCTATCTGACACAATGAATTTTCTATCTTTTGACATTTATAAAGTACAATTATATTTCGCAAGTACATATCTAGTTTTCAATATTGTATCTTAATCATTCGTTACTACTATTTGTAATATTAATTGTTCTTCGTGCTTTTTCTTATGATTTATAGATCACTTGATAAGGACCTAAAACTAAGGTCGAAACGTTGTGATGTGCACTTAACAATAAACAGAATTTGCCAGTACGGTCGAGTGAAGGGTGTTCAATTATTTTTTTAAAATAATATAAATTCAATTTGAATTTAAGAATTAGCTTTATTTAATATAAATGTACATATATGTACATATACATATATATATGTGTGTATCTTATTTGTTACTTTGGTAATAAATATTGATTCCGCTTCCGCCTCTACCACGTCTGCCCCTTCTGCCTCCTCTGCCTCTTCCTCGCCATGTTCCTGTTCCTCTCCCTCTTCCTCTACCATACATATAGTAAATAAATTTTTGTAATTCTTCCGGCTGAAACATATAAAATGAAGAATATATTAATATACATATTATCGATACATATATATATATATATATATATATATATATATACATGGAAATAATACAATTAATAAAACAATTAATTAAAATAAGTACTGTGCTAAAACAAATTTTTAAAAAAATTACACTTACAGTTAAAGAAACAGAAACGGTTGGCATCGGCATCGGCATCGGTACCGCCGACGTCGGCATGGGCATCGGCATCGACATCGGTACCGCCGACGTCGGCATGGGCATCGGCATCGACATCGGTACCGCCGACGTCGGCATGGGCATCGGCATCGACATCGGTACCGCTGCCGTCGGCACCGGCATCGGCATCGTCGTCGCCGTCGGCATCCTCTCCGTCATGACCGGGGTCGGCATCGGCATCGTCGCCGCCGTCGGCATCCTCTCCGTCGTGGCCGGGGTCGGCATCGGCATCAGCATCGTCGCCGCCGTCGGCACCGGCATCGGCATCGACATCGATACCGCCGTCGTCGGCACCGGCATCCTCTCCGTCGTGGCCGAGGTCGGCAACGGCATCAGCATCGTCGCCGCCGTCGGCACCGGCATCGGCATCGACATCGATACCGCCGTCGTGGGCACCGGCATCCTCTCCGTCGTGGCCGAGGTCGGCAACGGCATCAGCATCGTCGCCGCCGTCGGCACCGGCATCGGCATCGTCACCGCCGTCGGCATCCTCTCCGTCATGACCGGGGTCGGCATCGGCATCAGCATCGTCGCCGCCGTCGGCACCGGTATCGGCATCGTCGCCGCCGTCGGCATCGTCTCCGTCGTGGCCGGGGTCGGCACCGGTATCGGCATCGGCATTGTCGCCGCCGTTGGCATCGTCTCCGTCGTGGCCGGGGTCGGCATCGACATCGGTACCGCGGCCGTCGGCACCGGCATCCTTTCCGTCGTGGCCGGGGTCGGCATCGGCATCGTCTCCGTCGTGGCCGGGGTCGGCATCGACATCGGTACCGCGGCCGTCGGCACCGGCATCCTTTCCGTCGTGGCCGGGGTCGGCATCGGCATCGTCGCCGCCGTCGGAATCGTCTCCGTCGTGGCCGGGGTCGGCATCGGCATCTGTACCGCCGCCAGCGGCACCGGCATCGGCATCGTCGCCGCCGTCGACATCGTCTCCGTCGCCGTCGTTGCCGTGGTCGCCATCGCGGACGGGGAACACGTTATTAATTTCGTTGTCTAGAAAAAAATAATAAATAAAAATGTAAAAAATGGTCAGAATGTTCTACGAAAATACGAAAAAACTTACAGTAGTTCGGGACCTCTTCTCTCGTCGCGCGTTGAAGACGAACTGATCTACTGATTATCACCAAACGCACACGCACACGCAGACACGCATATCGTTTTTGATTCGCGCAGGACTCGCACAGCCGTTCGGCGAGATAAGAAAAAAACATTGCGGCAAAAAATCATAATACCTCAACGTTATGTAAACATAAATAATGTCAGATATTTTATTTACAAAAACAAAAAGTATACATATAATAATCGTTTCATATCGCATATATTATATATCAATACATATAATATACAGGGTGACCCATTTTAACTTAGGCAGCCAAATAACTCGAAAAATAAGCACACTACGAAAAAATGTTTAGAATCAAAATTTCGTCATTTCGAGGGGGACGTACAATGACGTTAAAATGAGCCCCCCACCCCTCCCCCTGGGCGGTGAGGGGGAACAAGTTTGAAATCTTAAATAGGAACCCCTATTTTTTATTGCATATTCGGAATCTTTGGCTAAAAACACATACAATTTGTCTGAAACATTTTTCTCGATTCATGATAGATGGCGCTGTAATCGACGAAATTCAATTTCTTCGATTTCTCTTACTGAGAACCCATGCTTACGATTCTGCAATAAATTAACAATAAAAATACCACGTTTTCATTGTTAATACTCGAAATTAGTCTTAAAACAAACTTCTCATTATTTTTTATTACTCATTAATTACTTCTCAAGAAACTGCTTTTAGCGTAACCTGCCCTTTAGGCAACTTGAATGGTCCAAAGTACCGAGACATTTTGGACTTTCCATCTGATGGAGTTCCTCTAAGTATCCCTCCAAAATTTTGTCCATTTAGTGCCAAAGTCACAAGTGTTTATGTATTTTTTTAACATTTGTACTCTGATAAAATTTTGGTAAAATGGCAAATTATACGCCTACAGAAGTAGTCGATATTCTTATAACCTTTGGCGAATGTGGTAGAAATTACAGACTTACTGCCCGTACTTATGCGGAGCGATTCCCAAATCGCCGCCATCCTACTGATCAACAAATTATAAACATTGAAAGGAGATCTCGTAATAATCCACTTCATCGCGAAAGGCGAAGGAATAGACTTCATAATAATAATGACCCTAGATTGCTCGCAGTTTTGGCTATGGTTCATCAAAATCCCCATATTAGTACCCGTCAAATAGAACGAGAACTGGGAATCCCTCAAACTACGGCACATAGATTGTTACGATCAGTCAATTACCATCCGTATCATATTACTCTGGTACAGGAATTAAGTGAGGCCGACTACGTACTCAGAGTACAATTTTGTAGATGGGCTCTTGAGATGTTAGATCAGAATCCAGATTTTTTTAGTAATGTTTGTTTCAGTGATGAAGCAACATTCATCAGCAATGGTAGTCTCAATAGGCATAATTGCCACTATTGGTCACCAGAAAATCCACATTGGTATCGTGAGGTGCTTAATCAACATCGTTGGAGTTTATATGTATGGGTAGGCATTTGCAATGGCCAAGTCATTGGACCTCATTTTTTTGAACGTCCAATTAATAGTCCAATGTATTTAGAATTCCTCGAAAATGATTTGCCAGCATACCTAGAGAATGTTCCCCTTGCAGTTAGACTAAATTTATGGTATCAACAAGATGGTGCTCCTGCTCATTATGCTCGTATTGTACGGATGTTTTTGAATCAAAGGTTCCCAAATCGGTGGATAGGGCGGGGTGGACCAGTTCTGTGGCCTCCGAGATCACCGGATTTGAACCCCCTTGATTTCTTTTTATGGGGATACGTTAAAGATGCAGTGTATAGTAAAGCTCCAACGACAAGATTGAATATGATGGAAAGAATAAGAAGAGCTTGTGAAGCTATAACTCCTTTAATGCTAGAAAATGTACAACGTAACTTTCGCTGTCGATTACTGTTATCCTTAGAAAATAATGGTGCACACTTTGAGCATCTCCTCCATGCGGAGAGAGCTGATAACAATGCAATCTTGCCTTAACTGGTTGGGTCACCACACGACCTTGCCTTCACTGGCTGGGTCACTACTTGACCTTGCCTTAACTGGTTGGGTCACCACACGACCTTGCCTTCACTGGCTGGGTCACTACTTGACCTTGCCTTAACTGGTTGGGTCACCACACGACCTTGCCTTCACTGGCTGGATCACCACACGACCTTGCCTTCACTGGCTGGATCACCACACGACCTTGCCTTCACTGGCTGGGTTACCACACGTTCAAGCACCCCGAATTGTGAGAGGCGAGGGGACTCACGTTAATCAAGCACCCCGAAGGGAACAGAAAACTGCTACGTCCACGACGTTGTTCCTGGGTTACGCTAAAAGCAGTTTCTTGAGAAGTAATTAATGAGTAATAAAAAATAATGAGAAGTTTGTTTTAAGACTAATTTCGAGTATTAACAATGAAAACGTGGTATTTTTATTGTTAATTTATTGCAGAATCGTAAGCATGGGTTCTCAGTAAGAGAAATCGAAGAAATTGAATTTCGTCGATTACAGCGCCATCTATCATGAATCGAGAAAAATGTTTCAGACAAATTGTATGTGTTTTTAGCCAAAGATTCCGAATATGCAATAAAAAATAGGGGTTCCTATTTAAGATTTCAAACTTGCCCCCCCTCACCGCCCAGGGGGAGGGGTGGGGGGGCTCATTTTAACGTCATTGTACGTCCCCCTCGAAATGACGAAATTTTGATTCTAAACATTTTTTCGTAGTGTGCTTATTTTTCGAGTTATTTGGCTGCCTAAGTTAAAATGGGTCACCCTGTATAAATGAATATGTAAATCAATTAATAAACTCACCACTATTGCGTAACCATAAATCATGTCTCGCATCCGTTTGTAATGGAAATCTAAATAAACGTTTTCCGTCTTTTGTCCTAATATTTGTGCAATTTAAATACACACATTTATCATAAAATCGGTGTTTACTCGACATTGTACAACAAAAATAATAATTAGCACCAACACAAAAAAAAAGAAAATTAAAAAACAGAAAACTAAAAAAACGAGACACTAACTAATAATCTAATTATATTAACACCAAAATAACTTAAACTAAAAAACTAATTATAGTTTAAAAACTAATAAAAGAAACTAAAGTGAAAGAAACAAATACACTAACACGCGTACACAACACGCAAAATGTATTTATATTTCACGGAAAAAACTGCGTAAAGCGATCTATTGTATAAAAACGCTCTGAGCGTATTATGCGATACAATCTGTGGGACAGCGCGAGTAGACTGATTGTCGTATACAGATTGCAAGAAACATTTGAACTTAAAAAATTGAATATACTTAATCTATCTATATTATGCGTGTGGTGTGTGTGTGTGTGTGTGTGTGCGTTTGCATTAATAATTAAATTTTTGCAGAATTAAAAAATACTTTTTTTTTCATTACATAAGAAAATTGTTATCTTTTTTAATAGTAAATTGTTGAAAAAAAAAAAACTGGAAAAAGCAGGGTTCGAACTTGAAACGTCCAGGACTCTAGCTCGTCGTCTCACTCGCTCGGCTACACATGCTACCTAACGTTTCTCTCTACCGGCATGGTACATTAGATGCACGGAAACTTAAAACAATTATCTTGTAAATTATTGCACGTTGGCATTGTACTTTGTATTAATGGAAGCGGCGATAAATATTAAATATAGTGCAATATATATTAAAAATTAAACAAGATCGAGGTAGTCGAAAAAATTGATTGATCCTTTTATTTTGGTCAAAATAAGATTTATTTTATTATACATATATATTTTTATAATTATATTTTAGTTTCTATACAAATTATATACATATATATAAAGAGAAAAGATCGGGCATATTATACGGAATGAATACTGGATGCCGCGTTTCTCAACCACGAAAATTATGGGCGTAGCACGGACACGCACCAAGTACAGACTTTATCGACCGTGCCAGAAAATGGGTGTGTTACGTCTAGGTTAATAAATCAGAGGGTAAAGTAAGGGAAATAAAAATTAAATGATAAGACTTGAAGATATTAATAAAACAATTCAGCTAACGAATAAGAAACAGCGTGAATATCTGGAAATCGAGATACGCTTATGAATAAATTGCTTGAAGTCTGGGGAAGAACAAACAGATACACAAATAAAAGTAAATGAATTCAAAAATCATCCGTGAATTATGTGAAAACGTTATCAATTATTTGCTTGCTCATAAAGATAGCAAAGAAAAGAATTATTAGAAAATTCCATATACTAAGAGTACGTAACAATAAGGTATGCCTCCTTATTTTTGTCACCCTGCGTTCACCGGGTTTACTGGGATACAGGAGGTAAAGTGATCTACTATTAGAGAAAGAGAATAAAAAATGATAACATACCTGGATATTTTACTTACCCAAAAATATAAGAATAATATATATATATATATTATTATGTATACTCAAAATAAAAATGGATCTGTCGTTATAGATTCTTTGAAACGGAGCCTTCTATTCCTCGGAATAATTACTCGTCCTTCCTTCAAATGGAGACGTCTATCTTCCCATCGGATTTGTAGAAGAAAGTTCAATAAATTATCTTCGTTGGATTTGCACAATAACCTTTTATTACTACTTCTACTATGAGTAAAATATATAAAATGCAGAGAAATACAGTGAATATACGGCGATGTAAAAAGTCTGTCTACGAGACGTCTTAACTGTCACACCGGAGAAGAACTTCTGACGGCCGGAGGACAACGGCGGACGGTCTCTGGTCCCTCTTTTTTGACAGGGTGGGAGTCTTGCATTAGAATTTTCGTCAGTTCCTTTGTCCGTTGGATCGATGATTCGCATACCTCGCTTATCTTGTTGATGAGAGATAATTAGCTGGGCGGATAAGGAGAGCGTCCGAGTTCCTTGTGGCAAGATTTTGGCTCCTTATAATATTCTTCATTAATATAATTTCATAATGTTCCGCTCGCGTTTATAAGGTACAATGGTTAAATATTATAATATTATAATTTTTGTCTTTGATTTAGACTCGGGTTTTGAAATTATAATTTATAATTTGGCATAATTATGATCAATAAATTAAATTAATTAAAGTGAATCTTTACGTTAGTAATTTACAATTAGACTCGACTATATTATAATTAATATTTGGATTAATTAAAGTCTTTAGGGCGAGTTCGCAGGTTTCGAGTTAGGACCTTTTTTTACATGCCTTATCCACGTTATAATTCTTATTGCTAGCGTTACTTATATTTTGTTACTTTACATGCGCTTATCCAATAACAGTTAATATACGATTTCTTTATATAACCTTATATACTAGTTTTCTTCAATCTTGCTCTTGGTTAGTACAAATCTCTTAAAAGGAATAATTAAATATTTAAAATGAAATCTTGCATTTGAATATGCCGAACGTATGGAAGATAACAAGGAAATCTGTTAGAGCATCGAAAAAAGAATTTTATCTGTTGAGACGTCACAGGTGTACAAAATAGTTCCAACTTTGAAAATGGGTGCGAGGGGCGTTTGAAGCAGTCCAGTAAAACGGTAACAGGCAAAACGCCGGCGTGACCCCTCTCATTCTTCTCTCTGATTATATGGAACAAGAACGATAAGCAATAAAATGCACTAGAGATTATTTTGTTATGAAATTAAATAATTATAAGAATAAAAGCAAGCGGGCTAAATAATCGTTCTTTATTCCATTGGTATAATGTGAAAAATAAAAGCGGAGTAAAATTATTTGCTAAAATAAGGTTTTGAAAAATGGTGGGACGTCACAAATGATACTGAGTCAGGTTGTGTCAACTTGTGTCACTAAATGGAAAGCACCCAATAATATAGGGTGCTTTCCAGCAACGAAACACGGTCATACACTGTGTGACACAGTGTTACACAGTGTCGACTTGTAGTTGGAACGCTACTTAGCTTTTTTATTTCACCGCCGGAGTGCAGAGCAGTCACTTTACATAGCTTTTTAAAAGTTTCAAGACCTTGCGCACAATAAAGAAAATATTGGGAATAGGAATAAATATTAAATATTAGAAATAGGAATTAGGAATAGAGATTAAATGTAACGCACAATGAAAAAGAATAAAATATAAATATAGGAATTGTGTCCTGCAGCATTAACATAACCAAAAATATTTATATTTTAGCTTATAAGTTTAAACAATATGGATTTAGACATTGTTAACTCAGTACTGTATTAGAAAATTTCTAGTCTCAGAGCAACATTTTTTTATTATCATATTTAGTTTTTCAATTAATGGGAATTTTACTTATATTAAAGAGGAAAAAAACGAACTTTAGAGAAATAGCCGTTGGTGGATTCGTCTTATCAATTTACAAAAAGAGATAAATCTAGATGATTTTTTAACTTTTGTGAAAGAGCTTGAAAAAAAATGATGCAGATCTCTTTTCTCGCTATAGAATGATATCAGAAATATATATAATCTTTTAGAAAAAATTTTTTCATTTCTAATTAAAAACAGTTTTAAAAAAAACCTTTAACTCCAGAACAACCTTTATTAATAACGCTAAGGTTTTTATTCAAATTTTTAAAAATTTTGTATTACAATAATTTCTACAAAAAATACTTAGAAAATACTTTTTAGACGTTCAGAATTAAGTAATTTTTAATTTTCTCTTGAGAATGTTCTGTTTTTTTGTCAACTAGTGTATTTTGTAAAAATTAAATTATATTTTCTTCATTTATATTTATGCTCATACCGTTCTCCACTGATATATTAATATTTATATTCTCTATATTATTCACATGTTTAACATAATATCTAAATTTCGTGTATTTATGGTCGGCCGCCATAAGTTATATTTAATATTTAATATTCCGTCATTTTTATTCCTTATTCCTAATTTTCAATGCATTGTGCGTTAGTCCACTTCATTTTCTTGTTTTGAAATAAAATAACATCTAATTCCTATTCCTAATATTTAATATTTAATATTTATTCCTATTCCTAATATTTTTCTATTGTGCGCAGGGCCTAAATCTTTTAAGTTTATTTTAAGTTTTTTAAATAATTTACTTCTCCTACTAGAATACCACTCCGTAGAAAAGAAAGTGGTACCAAATGTAAAAATGGTGGTATCCATGGAGGGACACAAAACGATGACACAGTCGTACACAGCATTTTAGCTGTGTACGATTGTGTCGACTTGTGTCGTAGTTGGAAAGCACCGAGTCGTACACTGTGTTACACAGTGTCGCCTGTGTACGTTGCTGGAAAGCACCCATAGATGTCTGTGGACGTAACACGACATACGACGTATTGTAGAACAGGCCTTAGATATAGATCTAGTGAGATCTGCTGCTTTCGTATGTAGTTTCTAAAAAGTTATATTGACTCATAAAACTTTTTTTGATGTATTCTTTATATAATTACGCAAGTCGCTAAAGAGTCGGATTTTACATTTTGGCTCTTAAAAATTTATAATAAATGAAATACGAACTCGTAGCCAACTGCACCCTGCACCTGACCCACGGCTAGTTGCACATTCTCCACGTTTATTAAAAGTATTATTTTTATTTTGACCTTTTTTCATAAAATCGCTCTGTAGCGACTTGCGGACGATCCTATTGATTACGATTATCATGATTTTAATATAATTCTCTCAGTTTTTTGGGCCGTAATAAAGGATCAGCGATTCCGTAATTCATAGCCGACCATAGAGATTTCCACCGTGTCTCCTGTCGACCCTTAATTGTTTTACAATTCATCAATAACGAAGTAAAAGTATAAGTAAGTGAATTAAAAAACAAAACCAACCTCTAGTTTATTATTCCAATATATAGAAAAATTACTTTAAAATTATTATAATATATAATAACATTACTGTATATCCATTTGATATATTTTATTGAACGATTTAATAAATAGTGTGGGCAAAAGTATATATTAAAAACTTAAATAACGGCACAAATTTAATTGTATTTTATTCTTTGCGACTTTATACTTCGAAAGTCATCTTATTTTAATATTCTTCAACATGTATTAAGAAATTTAATTAAAATAATTTTCTTTGAACGTAACCTTGTTACCCTATAACCTTGTTAAAGTATTTACTTTTCATTTCTGGATGTTATTCTGATATATTGTATTTAAAAATTAGATTATTTTTAACACAATAAAATATTAATATATAATTTTTTTAAACATTAATACGAAATTAGTATAAAAAAAGGGGCTAATAAAAGCCAACACGCGGATATTATAAGCATAAAATCCACGCGCCGGCTCTTATTAGCTCATTTTTTATACTAATTTCGTATTTGGATTTCAGAGCCTTCCCGATTTATTATTTATAATTTTATCTAAATTTATTATTTCTATTTGTTATAGTTAAATATTAATATTTATATACAATAAATACACACATCTTATTTTTCAATATCAGCTTTTACATTGTTCCATAGAATAAAAACTTTAAAGTTCAACTGCATAGATTTTTATAAATTGGATATATATTGGATATCTTTCTGGGATGAGATACTTTATAATACTTTAATATTAATATTTTATATCTTTAGTATTTACATTTTTTATATATTTATGCATCTATATATATATATATATATATGTGTGTTTGTTTGTATGCATATACATGTGTATACATATTTATCAAATGATTTCAAGATATTAGTGCGATAATAATGTGTAACAAGGATTACTTATTTCATGCATAAAATATAGAGGTTCTTTTAATGTCTGTAAATCTAAAACAAGTTGCGCAAAAGTGGGCCTCTTATGTGGCACTGTATTCCAACAAGAACACATAATTTTATATATATCATGAGAAACAGTATTAGGACAGGCTAAACGACATTTATCCTGAGTCAAGTAACGTAGCAAATCATCATCTTGTATATTAGCATATGGAAGAGAACCTAGAGTTCCAATCTCCCAAAGAACAACACTGAATGACCAGACATCACTTTTGGAAGAAAAAGCACGATCGCGTACAGCTTCTGGTGACATCCAACGTATGGGGAGTTGGCGAACTTTTCCTGCTGTATTGTTTATCACATATATTCCATTTCGAGACAAGCCAAAATCAGAAACCTACGTCCAATCAATTCTTATAATTTTTCAAACCTATTTTGTAAATAATAATTGTAATGCAGGATTCACTACCTTAAGCGTTAGGTCTGAAGTGAGGAGGATATTTCTTGCTGCCAAATCTCTATGTGTGATTCCTTTATCTTCTAAATGCTCCATTCCTCTTGCAATATCAAGTGCAAATTTTATAAATAGTTGCTTGTTAATTTCACCATATAAATCTTCATCTTTCTTTTTGTTTTTTTCAATAATATTTACATATCCAGATATAGTCTTTTCAAAACAGTACCAAGATATATCGTCCAATTCAGTCTCTCTTCTAGAATGTAGATATGCGAGCAAATCTCCACCTTCCATGTACTCTAAAAGTATACATATAGGATTATCTGGTAAAGTGCAGCAACCTATAAGGCTCACTAAATGTGGATGAGAACCAGCTGCTTTCATTATTTTGATTTCTTCCAATAGTTGATGTTTAGCTTCAGGTTCATTAGATGTATCAGAGCATTGCAACATTTTAACAGCTACTAATGTATCTTCATTATTATTCAAACTGCCCAAATATACTTTGCCAAACTGTCCTTTTCCTAATTCATTTATAAGATTTATACATTTGTATGGCACTTCAAATTCATTATTTTGTCTTTTGCAACAATTTGGTGTTTCCTGCAATAAACTTCATGAACGCATTTGAAATTTCAAATCTGTCTATAATGATTTGATATTTTTTTCAATATACCTCTGAACTTTGTTCGACATATATACCAATATTGTTCTGAGAAATTAAATTTGGCCATTGAGCCAACTTATAAGCAGAAAATCCAGACATAGTTTGCCTCCTATCATTCAAAAATATAAATTTTAAGCATATAATATTGTTAAATTAAAAAAAAGAAATTAGTTTGACAACTTGCTACTTTACTGTCTAAATGGCCATATGAGTTGATGCCTAGTTTTATTATGTATTGACACAATGCTGATAAATCCTAATATAACACAAATAGCAACACCAACAAGCAGCAGCCACTGCAACATAATTATATTAGATTAATTTCATACTTACAAAGTAATTGTCAATGCATATTTTCTTAAAAGATATATACAACAATATTGCCATCTAATGTCTCAATTTCGTCTATATTAATAATAGTGAAACTGCCTTGAGTTCCTGAACAACCTCGGTAATCTAATGCCTCCACTAATATTTTGTATCCATTTTTCATTTTTACATACTGATCGTTAATCTTTAAATCCCAATTAAAGATATTTTTTGTAGAGGTTACATTACTTATCTTCGTAATATTATATATAAAATACCCTGCTTTTGATGTCAATAATGGTATACCAATACTGGAATATTATATATACATTATATTATGTCTCACACACATACACACATATATATATAATCTAACATGCGTAACAAAATAATAGGAGAAACAACCAATTAGATGAGATAAAAAATCTTACCTAATAATGTAGGAATGAATGTAAGAACTATTTGACGTAATATTCCAATTTATAACAACATTTTTTTTCATTTGAATTACTTCTACTTTTGGAATTGGCAAGGTCACTTTTGCATCTACGCAACTACATCTACGTTTTATACATTTTGGAATTGTATAGATGACCTATATAATACAACATATTTTGAAAACATGTATACACAATCTATGTATATGTTTGTGTGTTTAATCTTACTTCGGGCAACTTTTCTACAAGTTTAGCTCTTGGATTGGCATACACTTGTATCTTATATGTACAATTCGGACGTATTTGTATCTCCGGCATATTATTCAGTAATTTATTTTGCGGTACTAATAAGCTAAATGGACTTTTATTTTGCACATTATAGAATGCAGAACTTTCTACACATTCTATCTTATTTTTATCAGTTTCTTTTGGAATGCATGTAATTATAATGCTGTAATATGTAAACATTTAAATGTATGTATATATAATAATTTAAATATTTAAGTAATCCTTATAAATAATAACACTTATTGAAAAGTTTACTATAGTTTACCTGTATGAAGAAGGTTGTTTTCCTTTATTTGGTGGCACCCAGGATATGTTCAATTTTAATGACTGAAGCATATTGTCATTTTCAAGATAACTTCCATCTCTTAAAGCGTATACTGTAATATTTTCTACAATGCCAGCAAATCTCATTGCATTCTTTACATTTGTTGTACATATTATTGTATCAGTACATATAAACAATATAATAATTATACTATATGTTAAAATCTTTTTGCAACTGTGCAAGCATCTCATTTTATAATAGAAACTATTATATAAACAAACACTTTAGATATTACATATTTTATTTACTATATATGTACATATATATATATATATATATATATATATATATATATATATATATATACACACACTTTGTTTTTTGTTGAAATTTATTGAACAAGATATCTACTTCATTAAAAAAAAAAATACTGTGCTTTATTTCAATTTCAAAGTCTAAATAAAATTATCTCTAGCAAAACTTATCTGGATAACACTTATCTGATAATTTTATTTTAAGTACTTAAGAATCTTACCATTTCCTATGATAAAGTGATAAATACAGTGTGAGGAATTTTTACGGTAAATATCATATTGTTTAACGAATTAATAATTAAAAAATTATAATTTGTTCAGTAAGGATAATTTTTAAGAGAATTATTAATTCCCTTTTAAGAGAATTAATAATTAAATAATAACCACAATTAATGAAAACTAATGTATCAGATTTATTCGTATTAATAATTAAAAAATTAATACACACACACACACATACATACATACATACATACATACATACATACATACATATATGATACATAAATATATCATACATAATACACATATATATCATATGTAAATTTTATATTCTAAACTCACATAATATAATTTAATGTGGATTATTTTAAACTTTAAAATGTTTTATTTAATGTTTCAGGAACCAAATGGCCACGGCTACGATGTCGCCAACTGATGATGACGAGCTCACCCTCCCTCGTGCATCGATTAACAAAATAATCAAGGAAATCTTACCCCACGTGCGAGTTGCAAACGAATCTAGGGAGCTCATCCTGAACTGTTGTACAGAATTCATTCATTTATTATCTTCCGAGGCGAATGAAATCTGTAATCAACAGCAGAAGAAAACTATAAACGCAGAACACGTTCTGCAAGCACTTGAAAAACTAGGTTTTGGCGATTACAATGCGGAAGCGGAGGCTGTATTACGAGACTGCAAGGCTGTAGCGGCCAAAAGAAGGCGTCAAAGTACTAGATTAGAGAATTTAGGAATTCCAGAAGAGGAATTATTACGACAACAACAAGAACTATTTGCTAAAGCAAGAGAGGAACAAGCAGTTGCAGAGCAGCAACAATGGCAACAATTACAGGCTGTTGCACAAATGGCGTCCATGCAGCAAGTTGACAGTGAACAGGAAGATTACTCATAAATTCAAAGACAAAATTTATATTTAAAGACAATTTCGCGCGCGCACGCACGCACGTACACGCGCACACACACAGACACACACAGACACACACAGACACACACACAGTTTTGTACTTCAAGAGTAAAATATTTCTAATATATCGAACAAAATATTCAAGATAGATATCGAAGAAAATCGATACAGATGAAAATAATAGCAAAAAATATTGAACAAGGAAACGAAAAATGTTAAATGCAAATTCTATCATTTATAAAAGAGTTAATTCTGTATCATAATTATACTTTAAGCGCTTTAATTTTATTTGTCATAATTTATAAAAGCAATGTATCCTTTATTTTTTCTATGTAAACAGCTTCTTTTTAAGTTTAAGGCATTAGTCTTCCATATTCAGAAGATAGATGGCTTTTCTTTATTGCCTCCATGACTTTTGAAACGTAATGGTACCTGTCAATAACACTTGCATTATTTTACATATACGTGGTCTGTCACAAAAATAATGAGATTAAGTCTGTAGCACATAATGTGGTAACACTAAAAAATAACTACGCAGAACGTATAGTATAATTCTTCCTTTAAAAGCAGTACAAGTTTCGATTCGTTCGGTTGCGTTCATGTGTCATTATAACATTTTTCGTAAGTGTGTATTAGTAGACCTCGTCACCGTTTTCATTATGAAGCGACTAAATATTGAACAAAGATATGCGATAAAGTTTTGTTAAATTAAAAGAGAACACCACGGATTATTATAAAAAGTTAAAAAAAGCATTTGGTGATCATGTTTTATCACATGCTCAAGTTTTTCGGTGGCACAAAATGTTTTTGGAAGACCGCGAAGCGGTGGAAGATGAACCGCGCGCTGGGGGGTAAAAACCTAAGCACGTGATAAAGCATGATCACTAAATGCTTTTTTTAACTTTTCATAATTCGTGGAGCTCTCTTTTAATATGACACAAAACTTTATCGCATATCTTTGTTCAATATTTTGTCGCACCATGACGAAAATGGTGACGAGGTCTACCAATATACACTTACGAAAAATGTTATGACACATGAATGCAACCTAATGAATTGAAATTTGTACTGCTTTTAAAGGAAGGATTATACTATACGTTTCTGCATAGTTACGATTTTTCAGTGTTAACATATTGTGCGTTACATATTTAATCTCATTACTTTTGTGGCAGATATATCTTATGTATAATTAATTACAAAAAGCTAGATTCTTGTGTATTCCTTATTTATCAAGAATTAACTTGTCTATTCTTGACTTTTTTACTCATATTTTAAATGTTTCAAACGAATCGTTCAAATCAAATACAGGAAATAAAAAAAGGAAATCGAGTATAGATAAGGAAATTCACTCTTAAGTTAAGAATACAGAAATTTGACTAAAATACAAAATAAATCTAAAGAATATTATTTGATTTACCAGCTTTTTTCTGTTAATACAGTCGGTGTCATTGGGTTCCTGGTAACTCCATGTATCTTTGTTCGTAGTTTATCTATGAGAGATTTTCCATTTTCACAAAATATCATATCTTCTGTAACAAATATATCAAATATTAATACAATTTTCTATAAGCGACTTAAAGTAGACTTTTACCTTCTTTCCTTGATGGTATCAAAAATAAATTTAAACCATTTTCTATTGAATAATGGCTCATATCTATACCGCTATGAGTTTGTAGTCGAGAACTTGAAAATATTTTATTATAAAACTCCTAGAAAAAAATTGAAAAATGCAATAATTCTGAAAAAGTGGAAGACACTTAAATAATTAAATTTTCCATTAGTAAAATTAAGTAATCTCTCCATTTTTAAGTTTTTCTTCAACCTTCACTCAAATTTTAACAATTTGATATACATAGAATGTGAAAATATTATGTATATATGTAATCAATTTAGAGTAAGAAAGCAACTAAAAAATAGGTCTATAAGCTTATTGGTGAAAATTTAACGATGAAAGAGCAGTGCAAGAAATGAAATTAAGTTCAAAGAAATTTAGTTTCAAAATAGCGCAGTGGAAAAGATAAGAACTGAGAAGATAGAGATTTGTGGCTGTATTTTAGAAAATAAAATATAGATTTAATATCTGTAATGTATATGACAGAGCACCTTCATTTGGTCAATAATAGTTGGCATAAAATCTTGTAGTTCTACTTTGTTATGTAAAAATACAACATGTGGATAATATTCCACATAATCTTGATCCATAATAGTTGTTGAGGATGGTTTTAACATTTCTGCAGTTTGCAAAAATCTAGAGAAATAGAGATGTTACTTAATTATTCATTATAAACTTTATAACAAAATACAGTTGTTATATTGTCAAGAAATTAACAAATACTTTTTATTTTACAATTACCTTACTAAATTTGGATCAATAAACCAATCTTGCACAAATATAATAACATGGCATACTGAAAATAGGAATGCTGCAAATTGAAGAGATTGTAGCTCCAAATTAGAATCAGTATTCACAAAATCAGTTGTAGCTTTTTTTTGATCAAAGCATACAGAATAGTCAGTTACAAGTCCAGAAAGAATTGGTTGTGTATCTAGATATATTACCCTATTTTTACTTATGAAGAAATCTATTCCAGTAGTACAATTTGTTGCATCACTTTCATAATGTGATAAATCTTGTACTTGAAAAATATTGGATCTAATTATGTTATAAAATTATTAGAATAGCATTATAATTTTGATAAAAATAGCTAACAGGTAACATAACACAAGTAAATGCAATACATACAAGTAATGCGATGTTAGTAGTGACATAATTGTTGATTTGCCAACACCTTGTGCACCTAGACACCCAACAACTAGAAAGTCTTGTTGGTCACTTAGATAATCTATTGGATTCTCACATAGTTGCATGTTTTCGTCCATAAATTTGATACAAGTAATCATCTCAGGACATATCGAAAACATACGGATTGCTAAGATATATATGTTTATATTACTTTGCTGTTATAATATAAGTTTTCTAAATTAACTGAAAAATTGATATACATTGTACATATATATATATATATAGTACATATATAAATTGCTTTATACATTAATAATTACTCACAATCTGGTATTTTTGTTGGTGCTCCTGAAGATATATCAGTATCCTTCCTACAAAATTTTGGTTATATTATCGAGTATATTAATACAAATGACAAAATGTGTAAATTAATCATTATTGCAATTAATAAACGATATTGTACTTGTGCCCATTGCGTTGGCTTGGAGAAACAGCTCTACTTTCACCTTCTCGAGTTTTTAATATAAATGTTGGCCGCTCCACGATCTTAATTAGAGTTCTATTTTCTCCGTCTTTAATTTCTGAATCTTTTGATGTCGTCGGCAACATCATTACAAATCTTCTTCTTCTCTCTATTTGGGCTAAAGACCACGTGAAAAAATTTTAATCCTAAAGGCCGTATTAAGCCGGATCTACAATAGATGTAGTAAGGCCCGATTGCACCAATATTATTTTGGCTTTAAGTGAGACTTAAATATGTGTCTATCTTTATCTTTCTTTCTAAATAAATAAAGACAGACACATATTTAAGTCTCACTTAAAGCCAAAATAACGTTGGTGCAATCGGGCCTAAGTCTTAAGCCCGTATCAGACTACGCATTAAATATTAAGATTGAAGATTAAAGATTGAAATTTAACCAATCAGAACAAAGAAAGTTTAACTCTTTTTGTTCTGATTGGTTAAATTCCAATCTTTAATCTTCAATCGTCAATCTTCAATGCATAGTCTGATACGGTCTTTAAGTTATAAGGAATTTTTTTTTTTTTTTTTATTGAGTATATAATACAAAATAGAGGCACCGACCATAAGGCCATCTCGCGCCGACGTTTTACATTATTTGGACCTTAGCCAACGAAATAAAATTTGAATTGAATAATTATTATAAACCTAATCAAAAGTTGTAATAAGTCATAAGGAATTGATTGTCACGCTTAAGGCCATCACACATAAAAAAACTTTAGCAATAAGACTTAGGGCGCATTCACACCTTGGCAGAAAAGCAGAAAACTGATGTGACGTCCAGCCATTTTTCAAAACCTTATTTTAGCAAATAATTTTACCCCGCTTTTATTCTTCACATTATACCAATGGAGTAAAGAACGATTATTTAGCCGCTTGCTTTTATTCTTATAATTATTTAATTTCATAACAAAATAATCTCTAATGCATTTTATTGCTTATCGTTCTTGTTCCATATAATTATTTAGCTTAGTAATTTAAGATATAGCGCTCAGTTGCACTGTCACGTCTGGGTGACTCTTTTCTCACTAGATTCTAGTGATAAAAAGGAATGCTCTCTATTTTTTGTAGGGCAGCCTGATTACACCGGCTATACCCCAGGGTTGCGTTCCAAAATTTACTCCTTGGAGTAGAGTAGCGTTTGATTGACCAATCAAGACAAAAGAAATACAAATTTCTTTGTTCTGATTGGTCGAGCAAACGTTACTCTACCCTAAAGAGTAAATTTTGGAACGCAGCCCAGGGACGCCGAGGCAAGGACCGATGTGATCTAGGGAATGGAAGAAGGCTCAGATTTTGGTTATTTACTAAGAAATTACTAAATTTATACGTACCTGTAGTTGCATATGTGAATACAAACATGTGACTCCAGAATCTTAGAGATTTTCTAAAAGGGTAATTAGTTGGTCTATATCCAAATTTCCATTAAAATATTCCTCAATTAATCCGATTATTATTGTTAAAATTAGACTTGGTATGTCGTTAATTATGGTTTTAATTTCTTCTTCCGAGAATAAGTGTTTCATCTGGAATTTATAAAATACTAGCTAATCTTCAGAATGCATTGAATAGTAATAGTTCTAGTTAAATTAACAGAAGATTTGTTTGGAATCGATTTTCATAATCTTTTATACTAATTCTTACTTATTTAGATATTAAGAAGTTCGTCTGGTAATAAAGAGTTTAATCGAAATACGAAATCTTCTGATAAGGATGGTTCGTTATCCTTTCCTTCTAAATTGGTTGCGTTTTGGTATAGTTCTTGGTATACCTTACATTCAGGTAAATATGTATTTAAATTATTAGGATCGTCCTCTACTAATAAGTTAACTGCAAAAGTATTAGTAATTTTTGTATCGGATCCGGATTCTGAATTAAGATTTTCCTGGGGGAACTAATAAGTGTCTCAGGTCGAGATGCAGATATAGAAGTGCCTTGGTTCGAAAGGGCCTTTTCTGTAAATTCTGTACGAGATTTGATTTCAAGCGTCGCTTAGAACGTCTAGCGCGTGCCTTTTTGCCGGCTCTATGCGTTTGCTTCTTGTGACTAATTTGTTTACATATCGGGTTAACCATCTACAAAGGGGAATATGTAGTTGGATGAGGAAGTTAAATAAAATAGCAGAATTAAACTGGTAGGATTTTAAATAATTATTGAATATTTAAAGAAAATTTAACTTGCAAAGTTTAAGGTATTGAAATTAATTAATTGAGAGGTTTTAATTGATGGTCAAAATAATTGTTGATATTCGTGAGCTTATTACTATCGTGCAGTTAGTTATAAGTTAAAGATTAGAACTTTGGTTAAGAGATGAGGGATTAAATGGAGTCAGGGAATTATAATATGTCGTAAGAATTTTTTATATTAAATCTCCTGTTATCAATCTTTGAATGTAGAAGTATAGACATGAAAAATTGTTATAAATCTTAGCACAACAAGGAGCCTAGAATGTTTGCGGATCTTGGCTCTACAGGGTGCCTAGATATTTTAGCGGTACTGGCACAACGAGGAGCTTAGAATATTTTACGGATCTTGGCTCTACAGGGTGCCTAGATATTTTAGCGGTACTGGCACAACGAGGAGCTTAGAATATTGTACGGATCTTGGCTCTACAGGGTGCCTAGATATTTTAGCGGTACTGGCACAACGAGGAGCTTAGAATATTTTACGGATCTTGGCTCTACAGGGTGCCTAGATATTTTAGCGGTACTGGCGGGAGCGTCCCGTTTGACCACGTTGCTTTTGACCACAGCCAATTATATAGACCGGTGTATAGGGTTTTTTCCTAGGTCTACCTATTAGAAGGTTCTGTGGTCAAAAGCAACGTGGTCAATCGAATCCCACTCGGTACTGGCACAACGAGGAGCTTAGAATATTTTACGGATCTTGGCTCTACAGGGTGCCTAGAGTTATAAAAGAAGTCAGAGTGATAACAGTAGTATGATTTTATTTCAGAAATCTAATTTTATCTAATTTAAACAAATTTTAATTATAGATGATAATCAGGATTGCAAGGATGAGTAACTTAAGAATAACTGTCAGCTACGTGCTAAGCTTGACAGGGAGATTTTTTATTTATATAGGGTTTTAAGATTATGGTCTAAAGCATACAGGATATTGAGAAACGGGAGAAATGGGAGTGAATTGATTAATGGCTGGTTATTAGTAGTCACAGACTTAATTTTCGTATAAGTACGGTTATTCTGAATTGGGATTACTCACCGTATGGAGTCTGGAACCTTAGATCGATGCCCAAAAATCGCTGTGTACGTCTCAGCCTTTGTTTCCTCTTGAGGACCTCGGTCACGGAATATGAGGGCTGGATTGAAGTACGCGAGTATGTGCACAAAGGTTTTTTATTTAAACTTTATTTTACAATCAACTTGGACTTTATAAGTCTGATGTGTGACTAACAAAGAAAAGTTCAGAGAATATCGGAAAAATTGAAAGAGTAACTGTAATGCTCAATGAGTAAGTACGTGGTAGGTAAGTAAGTGAATAAGCGAATAAGTGGTGCGCGCCTCGAGATCGGCGGTTTATATACCTGTGTAACAAGGAATCTAGGCTGTGAGCAATTCGCAATTCGATGGTTCTTTCAATATGTCTCCGATGTTCTGAGAAGAAGTCGTTATCTAAATCATTTCGCAGTATTTCGTTGTCAATGAGTTGAGAGCGATGCGTGGTTTGTTTATACGTCTGATAATAACGAATGCGGTAGGTCGCATATGATCGAAGGATACCGTATTCAATACTATTAATATTTTCCTATTGCATCATTTCTGACCTTGATGCAAGTTTCTGATGTGTGAATGCTTTTGATTTTCAATACAATTTCCTAATATAACGTAGAACATATTGTTGTGAGATTGTTAATTTACAGAATCACTCTTCATATAATTTGCTCTTAATATTATAAATATTTTATTTTTTTATTTCCAATTGTTCGTAATAAAGAAAACTGTTTTGGCAAATTATTATATTTGTGATTCTATAAGTTAAGGCGTATATAATTCTTAAATTAAAATAAACATCTATATCGAATCTTTGTTCGCAAAGTTCAATAAGTAGGATTTGAATAGTTTGTAGTCGCAGAAGTCGATAAAAAGTTCAATCGCAAATATTCTTTTAGAATTTGTTTACAGAGTCATTTTTATAATAATCTGTCTTTTAGTTTAGCCATGATCTGAGAAGGTAATGTTAGTATTTTGTGAATAAATTTAAGTAATCTTGAAATTCAATTTATGAATAAAGTTTAAGACAAATTATTATGTGTATTTCATGTTTCTTGTTTCTATAGGTCGTGACGCATATATCCCTTGGGTAAAAGGTTTATAGAATATTCTTGAATAATCCAATTAAATAATATCGCTAATGTTATCGCAAAAGAGGCAAAATTCGCTCGCAAGTTTATCTTTGTAAAATAGTCGCAAGTTAGTTCTAGAGTGTTGCGCGCGCATGTCCTGGTGGTTTGGGACGACGCCTGATTGGTTGGTTGTTAGTTACTCTAGGTAATTATAGTTCTTTGTGCAGCTGAATGTTAAATCTTAAATTCCTAAGCTAAGTAATCGTATGGAACAAGAACAATAAGCAATAAAATGCACTAAAAATTAATTTTATTATAAATTAAAATAATTATAAGAATAAAAGCAAGCGGGCTAAATAATCATTCTTTATTCCATTGATTATACTATAGAAATAAAACGAAACGTGATTATTTGTAAAAAATATGGTTTCGAAAAATGGCGGGACGTCACACCTCCCCCCTTATTTAGGAACAAATTCCGATGTTTTCGTAGGAATTTGTTCGATCTCCCTTAACCGATTATTTAGAATTTGATATTGGCTTGTATCAGGAATATTATTTAAATGTCGGAATTAAGTTGTGTCAGGAGGAAAATTTATAGTTGCTGATTCGATGTTGGATCTGGCATTTTCGTTTGGTTTTGGAATTTCAATGAGCACTGATGGTTCTGTGGACAATGCTGGTGGTTCTTCGGGTGCTGATGGTGGTTTGTTGTTATCATCGTTGTTATTTCGATCGGGTGATCTGGTATTTGCAAGATGTAATAGTAGATGAGTGAGAGAACTCCAGATGGCTCCAATTAAATGCATACTCCAGCCATAGACAGTATGTAGAGCATATCCATGGATAGCCGTGTCAATAACAAGTTTTATTATGCGGATGATTACCATAATACCAAATATTCCGGCGGTTGCGGAGCCAAATGTGACGAATCCATTCCATACTTTAGAAGCGGCACTCTCAGCTATTTTATTGAGAGATGCTTCGTCTAACAAATTGTACATCGAGACTGCATTCGTGTCGATAGAATGACCGGTGAGTCCTCTGGCAACGGTATTAAGTAGAGCGGGTTTTTCCGCGGGGAACATAATATGATACCTCAATTTTTCTAAATCCTTTTCGGAGTATATTCCGCTGACTGCAAGGGGACCTGGTGTCAGGTATTTCCAGGATAACGCTGTCATCGGTTTTAATTGTTGCGGAGGTAGTTGTCTTACTTGTGGTTCAGGTGTAAACTGGACCCAAGTTTCTTCGATGCGGTACAATGTCGGTAATTCATAGCTGCATTCTCTCTGATTCCCGTATTTGGTGATTATTCTAGATTTTGGGGTGAGAAACAGAGAAGTATTGCGTGCAGTTACAGGTAATTCTGTAAAACATTCTTCTGTTTTCCTTATTATAACGTCCACAGGTATACATTTTATGACGTGCGTTACTTCTCCGGTTGTTACTGCCATATAGCCTGGTCCTTTCATGAGTCGATATGCGAATTCATCAGGTTGAAGAGTAGCGAGAGACAAGGCATTTGTTATTACTTGTCTTTCTAATTCACATTTTTGCTGCATGACGTTGTAATATAGCGAGGTCATCGAATATGCTTTTCTACGTATACGAATTTGGAATTCATATACGCAAAAATATCCAGGTTGTCCACGGGAATAATACCTCGATTGACAAAAACAGTTCCTTCTTTAGTTTCGAAGATAAAGAGCTTAGGATGTTCCGTACAGAATAGCGTATATCCGCACAGAGGTTGCTCCTTCGTCTTCGTGAGAGCAAAAGTAATATCTTGAGTTGTTAAGCTGTAGATGATTGGAGATGATGGATTTTCTGTATCATCCATAATTTTGGTTGCTGGGCCCTCGTAGAGGACATCGTATTTATGAAAATCGCATGACGATATTGGCACAGGTTTCCAATAAGTATATCCATCATCTGAGTCAAGACAAAAACTTTCGCAGTCTTACTAAGTTTGCAGACGGTTCCAGATTTCAATATTATTTTTCCAGAATTTAGTTGCACTGGTACGTGTGATGTTTTCACAGATATTTTGACAGTGGCTTGAACTACGACATTATCCCATGTACCATAAGGATCGGAGTATTGAGTGCCTTTACAACTTCCATCGTTACTAGTACGACCGGCAAGAGTAGGGCTGTGGAAAGAAGTCTGGTTGGATTTTAGACCATGGATGACATTGCCAGCTCCTAATGAAAAGGTTCCGTCTTGAAGTATCCTCAAACATTGCGTATATCCAGTTTCATGGATGTAGTCAGCTCTTCCATTATGAACCACGGAGACATGTGAATGCATTCCACAATAGTAAATAGTGCGTGAAATTTCCACTTTACATTGGATAACTTCAGCATGATTATAATCAGAAAGTTGCAGAAGTTGTACATAAATACTACTACTATTGGTTTTCCGATAATTAAGATTGCATTCACCAACATCGAGTAGCGATATGGAGGTAACATTCAGGTGTTGTCCGCCACAATCGAATCCAATAAGAGCGTAGCTTGTCTTTATAAAGACGAGTGCCGCGATGTACATAAGCATTTCTGTAATGACAATATACATATATATATATATATATATATATATATATATATGTATAATTATATTCTATTGTGTATAATGTATAATATATAATATATGGTAAATTAATAGTGTGTGTGTATATATTTTTAAATTCAGGCCATTTTTACATTGTTGTTGTATGTGTTTGATACACATACATACGTACGTGGTATAATTATTTATTATTTTGAAATATAAAATTAGCCTGACTTTAAAATAAAATTTTGTGATCTTAAATAAGTGGTACACCCTATAGATATTGATTGCTAATCTGAATGTCATAATCCGTGTTCGATGCACCGCGAGACTGTTTAGTTTATACTACTTATCTGGCGCGGAGAATTACAATATGACATGGGCGCTAAGCGCTCTTCAGTATTCGTTAAGCCGCTGATGGTGTTGAACCAAAGAAAAAGAAAAGAAAGAGAAGAGAGAGAAAAAAATAGAAGAGATGCCTAATTGGGTAAGCTATATAGTACGGCCGCATGATGTGGTAAGTGAAATTAATGGTAATGTGAAATTAATTGTCTCTCATACTATACACAAATTTTGCAAATTTTGTTATTTATTGTTTTTTTTTCAGTTTTTAAACGAAGGCCAATATAGAGACGTATTGCATCGGCAGTATGTGCGATGGTCGCGTCGTGTTGAAAGAGAGGCGTTTGAGGCCCTGTGGGGTGATGCCCCTGAGGATCGAGATTATGTCGAGAGATATAATCTCGATTTTATGTATAATGATATTTTTTGTTTAAGAAAACTATTTGGCTTAGAGCCGTATGAGGAAAAGGAGATATGGTGAGGTAAGCATCTCAACTTGTGGTGTATTTCAAAATTTTAATAATTATTCTTGTTTTTTCTTTGTTGCAGAAAGAAGCTCCTCTACCATATACATATATATATATATATGTGTGTATATATACATATATATATCTCATTATGGTAATTTAACCATATTAAAAAAAGATTTTTTTTTTATTATTTTCTTTTATATTTTATCTTTAATTTTAGAATACACTTACACAAGCACACATGTACTCTTGTATCCATATTTACAAAAAAAATAAAATTATTATATATGTATATATAAAATTATTTAATTAGTATCGTCCCCCCTTTTCCTTTTTCATTGCGTTTATCCTCTGCGTGAATGCTTTGCTCTTCCTTTTTATTAAGCGTATTAGATCGGTGTAACATAAACATTCCCCAGTCTTGTTGCGCTCCAACTCTTTAGTCTTTATGAAGCCACCAATGAATATAGAGTTGATAAGGTAAAATTCAAAATGGCTGATAGGCAAAATAAAAAGATAAAATTTTTATTCACTGAAGAGTGGATTTTAAAACACGAAAGTTTATGGAATCAATTTCCGGTTAGAAATGTGGGATTGTTATATGCTGAAGGATGGATCCTGAGGCATGAGTGCTTATGGGATCAGTTTCCAATGGAGCTGGAAGAATTGCCGATTCCAGATTCGGATGGTAAGTAAAAGGAGGAAAAATAACATAGGAACAACTTTTCGGATTTAAAAGTCTATAGGCGCGCGCGTCATAATTAAAAGTTCCCTTTGTATTTTAGATTATAAATTATTGGAGTTAGTTCACTGGATAGAAAGCGCGCAAGATGAATTGTTGGCTTACTGGATGGAATGGTATGTTTTTTATATTGACATTAATTTTATTTATTTTTGTAATATGTATATATTGGATTTTTAATATTTGTTGTTAGATATAAGTATATATATAACAGTCAATATAGTATTTGCGTGCGTGAAAGAAAAAGGAAAGAAGGAATTAAAAGGTCTATAAGCGCACGCGTAAAGAAAAAGGAGGAGTGAAGTAGGAAGCAAGTGAATAATAAAGTTCTTTCTTTTTGTTTTAGATTTTCCATCTGATGGAGTGTCGTTTTAAAATTTTATATATCTTTTAGTGTATTTTATATATTTTATAACTGTTATTATTTTGAGGATACACATACATACACATACACATATGCTTATATTTACATTTACACATTTATAATAAAAGTTGTAATAATATAAAAAGGAATGTTTAATTGCGTTTGTCTTTTCCCCTTACAAGTTAATTTTTAGTATTAATTATATTAATTTGTTTTATTTTAATTATATATATATTTATTATATTTTTTATTTATTTATTTATTTTATATTAAATTTAACATTATATAATATCCCTATTAAGTGGTAGGATGGATGATTCCGGAATAATAAATTAAAGGTAATTGGTAGTGTTAACTCTTACCAATTTGATTTCGTTATTTTATTATTTGTTAGTATAATTCTAGATACAAACGTGTGAGGTGTTAGCATAGTTGCTTATTTTAAATGTATGTGTTAGGCATTTTTTATTTCTAGAGCGCTTCGTGTTGTTTATTTCACGCTATCACTCGCAGAAGTCTTTGCGTCATCCCCTTTTCCCACCTGCGAGCGCAGAATTGTATAAACGTTTCTCAGTATACGTCGCGTTGCAGTGAAGTGCGGTTGAAAAAAAGTGAAGTGAATTATGGCTGTAAGAGAGGAACAAGTTAAACCTATAAAAATTGGGTTTAATGACTTATCGGTTGAGATAAAATTTACGTCAACGATGGGTGATATTAGTTTATAAATTTTAGTATTTATGACAATAATTTGAAATTGAGTTAGAGTTTTGTTTTTTTTTCAGACTTTCGGAGGTGTTAAGATCAAGGGTTTTATTAACATTCATCACAGAGAGATGATGAAATTTGCACGTACTATGCACAGATTGGAGTTAAGCTATTTATGGGGCGAATCCCCATCAGGCCAGGATTGGGCCTTATTGGACGATTTTGAATACGAGGATATTTTCAATCTGCGAGGCCTATTCGAGATGGATGAGGAGCCGCTCTACGACAGAGAACCGGTAAGCAAGAGAATTGAGAAGGTACTCGTTAGTAAAATTCTTTTTATTTTACTGTTGTTTTATTCTTTCAGTATTTTGAAGATTTACAGTTATTTGGTTACATCAGTATTGCTCACAGGGAGAGAATTAGATTTCGAAGGAGGGTACATAGGATGGGGTTAGATAGATTGTGGGGTGAGACTCCTGTGGGTCGGATGTGGGCCAGCTCATTTGGTATCACATACGATGATACGGGAATAGCTGTACGCGACTTCGGAACCCTTTGTGTCTCGCGGGTATATAAATCACTGATCCAGAGGCGAGACATTCATTATCTCATTATTAATTCGGCTACTAAATCAGTCACTATTTCTCTCGGCATTAGTATTCGGCATTTCACTCAACCATAAGCTCTACAATTCTAAATCATCTTTCGAACACATCTCGTCAACTTATTTGCGAAATTTAATTGTCGGTCTTAGATTCGTTAAGCCAAGATCAGTGTAAAGGAAAATTCAAATAAAAGACTTTATATACATATCCGCGTACATCAATTCAGCCTTCATATCCCGAGACCGAGGTACTTGA
Source organism: Lasius platythorax (assembly GCA_963971435.1). Classification (NCBI taxonomy): domain Eukaryota; kingdom Metazoa; phylum Arthropoda; class Insecta; order Hymenoptera; family Formicidae; genus Lasius; species Lasius platythorax. The sequence continues at coordinate 10,103,311 of OZ020540.1, read as the reverse complement.
GAGGAAGCAAGGGCTCGATGCATGCAACGATCTTGGACAGCTAAGGTTTGCTGACATTATATGGTAAGTAAGTAAACTTTTTCTAACTCAAGATACAAAATAATCCAGGCATTCACTGCCAGGATTCATAAAATATATCTGGGCATTTATTGCCAAGATTCGTAACATATCCCGGCATTCGCTGCCAGGATTCGCTAAGAAATCTAGGCATTTGCTGCCAGGATTTACAAAATAATCCAGGCATTCGCTGCCAGGATTCAGAATATATCCCAGCATTCGCTGCTAGGATTCATAAAATAATCTAGGCATTCGCTGCCAGGATTCGCTAAGTAATCTAGGCATTCGCTGCCAAGATTCATACCTAAGCATCCTTGCATCAGAATTGATAAATAATTCAGGCATCATCGTGCTTGGATTGACAATCGACTGATTATACGGTATACTTGAAATTTTGATAAATCTGATTCAAAATACTCAAAAATAAATTATAAATACTTCGTAACTTACAGATGAAACCTTTATATTCTGACGAAGAAATTAATATTATAATAGCTGATGAACCGGATATAATTGTTACAATAATACTTGGATTGATCGATGACTATTTCATCGGATTGTTGGATATAGATCAATTAATTACTTTATTAGAGAACCTCTAAACCTCTGAACCGCATATAAACATTTACATGCACACGATTACAGGTATGTATAATTCTAGTGAAAACTCTAGTAAATATTAAAAGTCCAGCTTCAGTTCACTTCCCTAGATCACCTCAGTCCTTGCTCTCGGCGTCCCTGGGGTATAATCGGTGTAAGCAGATTGCCCTTCAAAAAATAGAGAGCATTCCTTTTCTAATCACTAAAATCTAGTGAGAAAAGGGTCACTCGGACGTGACACTGAAAAGCAGAAGCCAATCAGAACTCGCGCTGGTAGTCTACCTCTCTCTCTCATTCTCTCTCTCTTTCTCTGTTCCTACTCCCAGCGCGAGCTCTGATTGGCTTCTGTTTTTCAGTTTTCTGCTTTTCTGCCAAGGTGTGAATGCGCCCTTAAGCAGTAAGCGAATCGACCAATCACAGTCGAGACGTAAGGCCATAATCGTAAGCAGTAGCAAATCAAAAGCACCGTCTATAATGGCAGTAAGAGTAGTGGATTAAGGGAGTAGGAGTTAGAAGTAGACTGTAGGATTTAGATCTCCTTACGCCCGAATGTCTACAATGGCGTGTAGTAAGGATTACAATGAGCCAATCAGCGTCGACAAACATCCGTTTATACACAGGCGGTGAATTTCAAAACATTGCGGCATATAGCGTATAGCAGTCATGGATTTTTAAAAAATTGGACTTGTGCTATTTATGATGTTATGGAACCAGCTTTTGATCCTTCAACGGCGCATTATTCAGAGGAAAAGGCCTATTGGTCGGAGGTGGTGGGTACGGCCCGTGAATAGGCGCAGACGTGATCAGGGTTTCAACTTTAATTTATTTCGCGAGCTGATTATCAGTGATCACGAAGAATTTTTTGGGTATACTCGGATGTGGCCGGAGCAGTTTGAATTCTTGCTAAATTTGGTACGTCCATACCTGGAAAAGCGCAGCATCCGGACACCTCTTTCACCCAGGCTTCGTTTGAGCCTGACCTTGACGTAAGTACGAATCAATTTTGCATTTTAAAAATTAGGCACGCACTCTCTATTTGATATTAATTAATGTCTTTTTTTGGTGTAGGTATCTCGCTCAAGGAGAGAGCATGCGGACAAAGCATTTAGAATTCAGAGTTGGGAAATCTACGGTCTGCAAAATAGTGCCAGAAGTTTGTCGTGCTATATGGCGTGCCCTGCAACCAATTGTACTTCCCACACTAGATGCTGAGGACTGGAGAAAAATAAGCGAAGAATACATGTTGAAGTGGCAATTTCCGAACTGTATTGGTGCTCTTGATGGCAGACACATGGAAATCAAGAAGCCTCCATGCTCTGGATCACAGTATCACAATTACAAAAAATTCTTCAGTGTAGTATTGTTGGCACTCTGTGATGCAAATCACAAGTTTACATGGGTGGACATTGGACAGTTTGGTGAGGAATGGTGGTCCCTTCTTTCAGTAACAGACAGGAAACAAATTAATACTAACGCTACAATGGAGTGTACTTGATGTAATTTACAGGTTCGATTAGTGACGGTGGTGTGTGGAGAAACTCCGAATTAGCTGCAGATCTTGACTCCGGCAACGCTGATCTTCCACCACCAACACCTCTGCCAGGAAGAGATGTCCCCTTCCCACATGTGATTGTGGCCGATGAGACCTTCCCCCTTAATACGTACCTCATGCGTCCCTATGCAAGACGCAATCGATTAACGGACGAACAGCGTGTTTTCAACTACCGGCTCAGTAGGGCTCGCCTCTGCATAAAAAACACGTTTGGAATATTAGTGTCACGCTGGCATATTTTGCACAAAAGATTGTGTTCTTCTGTAGCAAATGCAGAAGAGATTTTTAAAGCTCTTGTTTGCCTCCACAACTTCATTATAAGCTCGAATAATGGTAATGATGGATCTGCTTCTCAGTATTGCCCTCCTGATTGGCTCGATGTTGAGGATGAGAATGGATTAATTCATGATGGTCGGTGGAGGATTATTGGCCCTGGTCAATTTTTCAAAGAGTTGGGTAGGACTGGAGCTAATCGAGGTGGCTCAATGTCGGAAGGTATGCGCAATTACCTCAAGCAATATTTTGTGTCTCCAGTTGGGGAAGCTCAGGCGCCTTGGCAGTATGTGAGAACTTTCCAAAATCAAATAATTAACCCTCTCGTGTAGTTGTAGCAGACAAAATTGACAGAGGAAAAATAAACATAATAAACATTAAATAAACATTATAATATTCTATAAATAAAAAATTCAGAACTTATAATATAACTATATAACATATTACTATATAATATGATATATGTATTATATTAATATATAATATATTACTATTATATTAATATATATATATACTATTATATTATAATTATTAAATATAACTCAACAGAAAAAAATTAAAACAAACATGAACATATATAAATACAAAGTAAATTTATAAATTTATTTATTTCTTTTTTGAGAAATCATTGATGTATTGTAATACACCAATGAGGCATTCGAGCTGAGCATGCTCAGGTACTGCACCTAGTGCGAATCCTATGGCACTCAGCATGGGCTGAATACCAGGAGATGCATTGCTGGCTGCTGCTGACGGAGCACTTGGTGGTTGAGGTGGAGCCATGATTGCTTGACCAATCTTCGCTGCAAGGTCTGTCAGTCCCTTACTCTGCTCGATTAAGGACCTATTGACAGCATCTGTCTCCTGCCGTTTCTTGATGGCAAAAGAATCGGGTGAGGGCACCTTGCGCTTAATGCTAATATTAGCCATAGCCACCTGTGCGCCTGGTGTTGTTGCGGGAGGTGGTGTTGCGGGAGGTGGTGTTGCGGGAGGTGGTGTTGCAGGAGGTGATGTTGCAGGATGTGGCAAATAGGGGCCTTCACAGATACATATAATATATATATATAATATACATATATATATAATACATATACATATAATACATATAATACATATATATAATACATATAATAATAATATAATATAATAATATAATAATACATATAATAATACATATAATAATATATATATAATACATATAAAATAATATAAATAAATATAATATAAATAAATATAAAAAAAATATAAAATAATATAAATACATATTAAATAAAGTATAATATAAATACATATAATATAATATATATATATTATATATATTAGTATATATATACATATAATATAAATACATAAAAAATAAATACATATAATATACATATATAATATATATATAATATATATATATAAAATATATATGTATAATATATATAATATATATAAAATATGTATGTATAATATATATAATATATATTATATATAATATATATATAATATACATATTATATATAATATATATATAATATATAATATATATATATAATATAATATATATATATAATATATATATATACCTGCGAGATTTGTAAATAAGTCCGAATTCCAACAACTGGATGTGTCTGGGCTTGCTGCAGCAGATGTAGAAAAGGAAGGAGAAATCGTGCGAAGCACTGTCACTTGACCACTAGAAGGAGCAGATGTAGACAGGAACGAGGAACTTGTTCGAAATACTGGCACTTTACATTTTGCACCAGGAGCTTTGGACTCTTAATTGGATGCGGTTCTGCGATTACATTATTATTATTTATTATTATTATTTATCATTTATTATTATTATTTTTATTATTTATTATTATTTTTAACTATTATTATTATTTATTATTATTATAATTTTTATTATTTATTTTATATATTATTATTATTTATTATTATTATTTATTATTATTATTTATTATTATTATAATTTTTATTATTTATTTTTAACTATTATTATTTATGTCATTGGCATTTGTCATGCAGAACTTCCCAGACCACACTTTCCATACAGCACGCATATACAAAAGATGTCCAGAAGACATCCCAAAGATATCTTTGAGAGATACGATCTTTGGGATGTCCTCTGAATGTCTTGGATATAATAATAAAATAAACGGCTAATAAGAGCCAGACCGCATAGGTAAAGGCGCGAGTAAACACAATTGTTTAGATTAAACTACCCTTTATTATATAATTAGACGTTTCGGTCCCGCTTCGGGCCATCTTCAGTAACTGTATAAACAAATGAATTACATGACATGAGAACATTATAACCAAAACCGGTGATCGGATTATATATACAAAAAAAGAAAATTAAAACGTACGCTTGAATTACGAATAATGATATGACTAGCAGTGTGTCTACGCGGCATCCAGGCTACCCCGCGATCCCCTCTAGAGACGCCTCCCCATCGGTACCCGCCGGTAGGAAGCGGGATGTGCATTGACAAATAATGCACATCGCTGTATCGAATAGCAATATATCAATTGCTGTTATAAAACATTACAAGAGGCAACTCACCAAAGACAATCGCAGAGCCGCACAGAAAGCCACGAGATCCTTACGCACAAGTCTGAGAAATTGCTTTAACTCACATCGCACATCGATCATAACAATATCTATACTGTCAGATATAAATGTCAAACAACAACTGTGGTTCGCATAAACATGTTATTTGGATTATTGATGACAAAAAGACAACAAAAGAACAATAAGAGAAAAAGAAAAAGAAAACTAAACAAGCCGTAAGCTATCTATAATCGGAATGTAAATTTGTTCTAATTGTTCCGTGTCGGTCTGCAAATTAATGCTGTTCTTCTGTCTCTTTATGTATATCATCTCTGACAGCAGTCTTTTCCCTAAAATCGGTTCTTCGTCTAAAATTTTTACATTTTCCCAATCGAATTCGTGGTTCGTCAATCTGTGATCCGTTATCGACCGTTGCGATGTGTTCCTATTAATATGGCTGCGGTGCTCTTTCATTCTGGTTTTTAAAAATCTACGGGTCTGGCCCACATATGAGGCATCACAATTATTGCACGAGATTTTGTAAACTACATTTTTCCGAAACTCATTGTTTTGTTTGTCTTTATGTACTTTAATATAATTGTTAAGCTTGTTTATTCCCGTGTACGACATTCTTATATCTAAGTCACGAATTATTCTGTTGAACTGATCCGAGATTCCCTTCACATATGGAATATTAAAATATGCAACTTTTTCTTTATTGAGTTTGTCTTGAGTGTTTTTTGTAGTGTTCTTGTCATTGTTAAGAATAAGAAATTTTAGTCTGTCATGAATAGTGTTAAATATGAAAGTTAATGGATAATTATTGTCAAGTAATAGGTTAATAATAAAATTTAAATTCTTCTGGTGGAATCTCGGATTAGAGAGAAGAAACGCTCTGTCAGTCAGACCAATTATTGTGCCTCTTTTTTGGCAGAGAGGATGCTGTGACTCGAAATTTAAGTAACGTCCCGAGAACGTCGGCTTGTGATACCAGTCGAAATTTAGCGTATTGTTGTTTTTTATAATAGTGACGTCCAAAAAGTTGAGATTGTTGTCGACGCCCTCCTCCATGGTGAACTGTAGTCTTGGATGGTATGAGTTAAAAATCTTTTGTATCTCCACAATCATGGTGGAGGGGCCGCGATCGCAATATCGTCGACGTAACGGACATAAAACGGAAGTGTTACAGGCAAATTTGCAATCGCTTTTCTTTCCAAATCCTGCAATGTGATGTCCGTAATGATCTTTTGGATATGCATGCTGTATGGATTACTTTCTAGGTTTGATGATATCCTCCAGGAATGTTAAATCCTTGTATAACACCCAAGTTGGTATATATGTGGGCCGGTCCACTCCAGCTCCAGACCTCGGCATAGACTGCGCAACCTTCCTTCCGCTCTTTCCCAAAGCGCTGCCTCAGGGCGTAAAATCTTTTCTCAGCAACAGGACCTGACAAATAAATTACGTTTTATTCCAGTAAAATGCAAATTATCAGGTGATACATTTTATTTTTAAGATGCAATTAAAGTTATAATCTAATTTAACCCGCATTTTGACAAACATGTTTTTCAACAATTTATTCATCGACTATTGTAATAACAAATCGCTACAAAACTGTACCAACATTTCAAAATAACATAAATAAACTTACCTTCTAGTGGGTGAGTGAGGCTTGCGCCGATCTGCGTCCATGCTTCGGTCTTTACGCTTACATTGGCGTACAATTTCTCGGTCTTGTCGTACAAAAACCGATTAGTTCGAACCACGGTAATTAACTCTCTGTCAATGCTGACATCGTCTTCCTCGAAAAGAGATTCCGTGTCCGACATATTTACAGGTTAGCTATACGTTGACACAAACAACTGCACTGACTCTTGTCGCGCCCGCTTTCGTGACTTACTGTCGAGCTCTCATTGGCTGAGAGTTAGGAAGTAGACCGTAGGAAATGAGATTGAACCATTTCGCTTACGGTCTTAAGCGTCGTCTACAATAACTGGAGTAAGCTTGGCGTAAGAAGTAAGAGTAGGCGTAATGACGAAATAAACCAATCCCATTTCGTTACGCCTACTCTTACTCCCTTAATCCACTACTCTTACTGCCATTGTAGACGGTGCTTTACTCTACGCCCTATTACACCGGAAATACCAGCTTACTCCGACATCTTACAGCCTTAATCCACTACTCCTACTGCCATTGTAGACGGTGTATACACGTTGATTCTCTTACTGCTTAAGTTTTTTTATGTGTGAAGGCTTTTAGAACATATAAACATAAAATTTATTTATTTATTTATTTATTTATTTATTTATTTATTGAATACATGTTCTAAGTTGTCACGTCTGGGTGACCCTTTTCTCACTAGACTCTAGTGATAAAAAGGAATGCTCTCTATTTTTTGAAGGGAAACCTGCTTACACCTGCTTACCACAGCTTAATAGACAAATAGATAGCCAAAGGCCAGGATGAAAGCGAGACCGGCATTTCTCACTGATTTTAGCACCATACCGTAGTAGTGGCCAATGCAGTAATTACGTTCCCAAGAGTAAATCATTCTCGAAGTCAAAAGTCGCGTCGTTAATACGATAAATATATGTACTTACTTTCCATTTACATTAAAAACATCAAAAATGATTTACATCAAAACTTCTGCCTATTTAGAAATATTTAATAATAGACTATTTAATAATACCTTAACGAATATGAGTTTTTAAAAATATATTTTAGAAGTTTGTATATATATAAAATTGATAAAATTCAAAACTCTCTAAACATAATTTATTTTAATAATGTAATATGTAATTATATACACTGATTATATAATTTTTAAATTGTTTCTTCTCATTAAAATATTAAAATAATAGACGATGATTCTCTTTAACATGTTTAAAGAAGCTGTTTGAATCTATCATTTAAAAATAATGAATAATATGATAGAGTAACGAAATAAAAATTTTTATAATGTTATTATATTGCAAAAACACAAATTCGACATATAGCGAATATAATTATTAATAGATAAAAATAGAAAACATATATTATCAACAACACAAGATAATTTTTCAAAAATCATTTATCATATTCAATAACATAAGTACATAAACTGCTAATTCATCTAATGACGTAAATTATTTTAATTATGTAATATGTACTTTTAATTAACATTATTATTTAATTAACAATATAATTTTTACAATATTACTTACTATTAACAGTAAAATTTACTATTTTGTTCTATTTTTATTTTAAAATGCGATTTTTTTTCAAAAAATTATAAATTAATAAAATTTTTACTAATAAATTCGTATACAAAAGGTACATTAAGTTAAAATTATTTTAAATCAAATCTATTCTTACTTTTACTATATCTATATAATTTAAATAATCAAATTTAATTGCTAACTTATTTTACTAACTTAATTAAATTTATTAATTGGTAATTTTTTATCGCTAGTCAAATAAATTCAAATAGGGAAATTCATATAACTCGACCAATACTAGCAAATAAATTAAACGGGCGAAGTTGGAAGAATATTTTTTAGGGAGACGTATATCTCTTGGTTTGAGATTACAAGATTCCCTTGATCATCCTCCAACCATACCGTGAATAAATAGGCGAGAAAAATATAGGTCCGAAAAGTCGCTGAAGCAGGAATCGAACCTGCGTCTTTCGCTTGCCGGGCGACTGCTTTAACCATCTAAGCTATTCGATCCCATATTTTTCAATTGCCTTTTAATAGATGTTAGTAAACAATAATTTGAGAACGTTTTACCGGCTCTCGACGGTGAAAGATGTAAATTCTAATATTGTGTGTTAGCTCCATAATTAGGTCCAGGAGCGAATTAAATTAATTAATTGGTAATTTTTTATCGCTAGTCAAATAAATTCAAATAGAGAAATTCATATAACTCGATCAATACTAGCAAATAAATTAAACGGGCGAAGTTGAAAGAATATTTTTTAGGGAGACGTATATCTCTTGGTTTGAGATTACAAGATTCCCTTGATCATCCTCCAACCACACCGTGAATAAATAGGCGAGAAAAATATAGGTCCGAAAAGTCGCTTAATTAAATTTAATTTAAACTTATTACTAATACTTAATTAAACTTATTACTAAACAAATTTAAACTTATTATTACTTAACTAGTCGCGCAATCCTGCGATTAAACTCGACGCACCCCCGGCTCTCCAGCCCCCGCGCTCCAAGCTACTCGATCCACCTGGGCACGGGGGAAGAGGTCGGGAGCGCTCGAGCCGAGCAGGACGCTACCGAAAATATTTATGGTCATACGGTGCCGTCGTGTTCGGCCGCATTCCGAACAAAACTTATTAATAATAATTGAGTTTTACTATTTAAATTAAAATATTTCCATTAATATAATAGAGTATCTAATAATATCCTCATATACATATAATATAAAAGCCTATTTAATAATTAAAATATTTAATACCTTAACGCATTTCTGAGATGTTTAATAAACTGCACACACAATAGTTGGTGGAATAGGGTCGAATTCGCCAATATTCTCCATATATTGAAAGTCATCGTTATGCCATGGTTTCAAGTGCATACGTAATTTCATTGATATCAATGATATCAAGATCTTCTAGAGTTGGCAGTTTTTTGATACTGTATCAGATATATGGCTTCCTATAAAGAATTGTATTAAATTATTAAATATCATCTAATGTTTAAGTCGTAAATTTACATTTAAACGGGGAGCACACACTTTTGCATAAGTATATGCATATGCATAAGAAAATTGATTGATCCATTTGCTTACGAACCAATCAGTTATTTTCTTATGCATATGCTTATGCACTTATGCAAAAGTGTATGCTCTCCGCTTTACACTTATAATAATATCATAAGATTGAAACATACTTTTCCAAAAGTTCCCACTGTACATTTTCTAGAGAGTATGCGAGGCTTCAGAGTTCGTTCAAAGTTTGAAAAATGTAGAATATTTCAAATCTATTCTCCTGTAGCCATAATCTGTTAGGTCGCGCATCCGTATTCCATGAATCCAGTCAAGTAACTGTCAATTCAGACAATTTATATTGTTTTGACCTGTGCAAATATAATATATTAAAATATTTTATAAAAACAATGAGATTTAATGTAATATCAGATTGCGTATAGTAAACTATATTTACCCAAAAAACTGCTAAGTCTTGCCAGATGTGGACCAATCCCAATATCGTATTAGCATCTTATTAAGACATTACTTTTAAAATGATCTTGAAATCAGGACGGACTATTAATACTGATCATAATAATATGGCGATTTTACATATGTTTTATGTTCTTTAGTTTTTGACATTTTGTCTTTATTTCTTTTGATCTTCCAGATGCTAGTCCTTCTCTTTCTCCATTGTTATTATTTTTTGTTATTGCATATATCTTGACTCTTAACATAAAGTCTGATATTTTAATTCTATGTGAATAACATTCGTTGTTCTGGTTAAACCAATCTTTATCAGCATGCTGGACGTGCTTTACACAAATCTCAAGGAGCTTTTTCTTTACATCTTTAAAATGCCAATACATCTTGTAACATGAATTTATTGCTTCAAGTTGTATAGTAATAATATTCAAAAATGAATCCGTTGGCCTTGATAGCCATTCTATTTCAGAATCATCTTCGTCTTCATGTTCATATTCACGTAGCTGAATATAGATTTCATTGTCGTTTAATTCTTCCATCGGTGTTTTCAAATTTTTTTCACGGCAGCTGTCGCACTTTGTATTGTTGTAACCGTAGCGAGCAATATATCCTGCGAAATATGAAATTGCATTCCTTTCATATGCCTCTGCCTCTGAATTTAAGTTCTCCTTGTTGATCTTTGTTATTTCTAAATTGTCGGAATAATTAGTAATTTCTTCAAAGGCTGTCGCAATGAGATCATTAAAGTCGTCATCCATTTCAGTTAAACAAGTAAATTCTTCTTGTAATGGAATACTATTATTTTCCATTTCACCACGAACTACCAAAGTACCATCCGTTAATGAAGACGTTTCTTGACAAGTAACATTTTCTCTGTCGCTTCCATAAATATATCCACTTGATAAAATGTGCCGCAACATTAACCGTACCATTCTAGCAGTTGGATTACGGTTGAATCCTCCGCGTCTTCTAATTTTTCCAAATGTATGTTCTACAGAATCTTGGTTACAGAGTGCAGTGGCAAGCTTGAAATCCGGATAGTGTTGTTTGATGGAACGATACGTTGACAAAATTGCTTGCACAGTCGTAATCATTCCATCAAAGCACGGAGGTCTCGATGTTTTGTCGGGGGAAGTACTCCACTTGGAACACCATTCCATGAAAGACATTAATAATTCTTCAATTATTGCATTATCATCTGATAACGGACCCTTTTCTCCTTTCCAATTATTTAAACGATATACATTGTAAGAGGCAATAGTAGAGATTGAATATACGCGCGTCTCGACGGAGCATGCTTGGCCCCGCACTGCCGAAATATTGTACGATGCGCATGACTGTCGATCGATAATGATCGATGTGGTAGGGCCTCACGCTCTCTCGTTCTCTTTCGTTCTGGGGACCTCGTAACAGCAACATCTCTCTGATTGAGACGGCCAAAATCAAACTTGTATCTGCGGAGATAACTCGGAGCAATAAAGAAGGAAGTGAGATCGATCCAAATTAAGTCTGTGGACCAACTGCATAAGAAGGAAGCGAGGTTGAAATCCCCGGAGCAGGTGAGAGAGCCAACGAGGGAATACGATAAGAAATAAGACGAAACGTGCGACGAACATAAGTTGAGTATCAGTTCTTTGTTAGGCTGACTCCTATGTATGTGATATACCATTTAATTCTTTTATTGTCAGATTGACGGAAAGTCCGCTAATTGCGAATACGCTAATTGTATGAGTGATATAGGTTTGATAGTTGTGTGATTGGTTTAGATAGAGTATTCGAGAAATAACCTGTGACCTCGAGAGCTATGTACATATTGTTTGATTCGACCTTTTGTGTATAGTAAGACTGATTATAATAGATGACTTTCAAGGTTTAGATATCGACATATTCATGTTGCTGTTGTTCTTTTTCAACTGAAATCTTCAAATTGCTTACGGATATAAATTTAACGCCTATATTAGCGGGAATTCTTCGTCGTGGCTATAGTCATATAACAATATAATCTTATAACATTCATAGCATCTATTACTTTATTCATTTTGTAAACAAATTCTGCAGATGCTTTCCATGAAGAACTTTTTAATACATTGTTTTGGCCTGCTGTTGATATTGCTGCAGCAAATCTTGCACTCAACATTTGAAATGCTTTTTTCACATTCATGGTTTCAAAATTGTTTGGGTAAAAATGCGTGTAGGTAATGTGATTCAATAAATTTGAAGTATTTAATTTTCTATCGAATTGCCATGTTGCAAATAAATCATTAAAAGACATAATGATTTCGCCATTCACATATATATACTTATGAGATCTCAACTGGCTAATCAACCGCTTGATAAGATGGGGCCAATCAAAAGAAGTAAAATATATTTCATTGTTTAATTGAAAAGACGGTTCATGTGGAGAAATTTTCCAATTATTAAAAGCTTTTCTATTTGGTCCACCTTGGTCACATGTGATTATCTGTACATTTGCCCCTACATCTTTTAATTTTTGCAAACATATTTCGGTGAGTTCAATAATCTCCTTATGTGTTGCACTTTTTTCAGTCAAAAAGTATGCTACTATTTGCCAAGGATTTTCCGCATTAATGCTATCAAGGCAAAATAGTAGAATATGTCCCGCTGGTTCATCGCGTCGTCCCAGGGGTCCGAGATCTATTAATCCTTCGATGAGATCATATTTTCGGCTGTATTCTTCAAATTTTTTTATTGACATCTCATCGAATTATAAACAGCAAACTCTTTGAGAAGGTGGTAGTTTGTTCAAAGGCCGTAGCCGGGTAAGCATGGCCAATCTGCCCCCGCAGGTATAGGGCTGAAATTTTTTCTGTAAGTTATTATCGATGGAACTTAAAATTCCCTAAATTATTAGCCTCAAAACTGCACGTGCTTAAGAGTAAAAAATAAATTTTTTGTTGTCGAAATTAATTTTTTTCTCCTAAACGGTTCAATAAATCGTTTTGAAAAAATATGTGATGTGGGCACAATTGTGCCGCATTAAAAAAAAAAATTGGGGTCCAAATTCGAGAATAACAACATTGAAAAAAAAATATTTTAACCCTCAAAATTTTTTTTTAACATCATAGGCGCTTGGTACACCTACCATTTTTTTTTTTGTAATATTTTTGAGCATTAATCGACAACATATATTTTCTATAAATCGATCAAAGGGGTAGACGATGGTTAAATGGATTAAATAAATCTTTAATATTTTTTTTCTCATAAATGGTTCGATGGATCATTTTCAAAAAAAAATATCTTTTAGATACTATTAAGACACATTCATAAAAAAATTGAGATGAATGTTGAATATGTGAGTCAGAGTTTCGTGACAGGTTGTTGCGAACCAAAGAATATAATTATCAATGCACAAGACACTTTATTAATGACACAGAGCAAAAGTATTTTACAAGCGTATAGAGAACAGATAAATCAATAATCAACCTCTTGAAGGGAGCGAATAACAAAATGCATAGTGACGATCACATTTGTCAGCACGTTCTATAGATCGACCGTGTATCGCTAAATATTATAATTCTTAACAGAATAATAATTACATTGAAAAACAAATATTTTAGATTTTCACAATTTTTTTCGATATCATAGACTGCTTCAACACTTATCCGATTTTTTTTAAAAATATCTTTAGGTAGCAATGTACAACATACATTTTTTATAAATTGATCTATGCTGGGGTAGATGGTTGTTAAAAAAATAAAGCAAGATATTTATAGTTATAACGTGATGACGTTAATATAATATAGCTATTCAGCTATATTATACTTACGTTGTATATAATATATTATATATTATATATAGCTATTCAGCTATATTATACTAACGTTTTTCTTTAATTAAACGTATTTATTTAAATAAAACTAATCTTAATTACTTCTTTTCGATGTTAATATTTTTTAGTATACGTGCAATTTACTTCTGATTTTATTAAATTGAATTTATTAAATTGAATTTACTGCAATTTACTGTAGCAATGTATAACATAGATTTTTTTATAAATTGATTTAAGGAATAGACAAATGTTAAAAAATTAAACCATTTTTTATTCTTTACATGTGTGTGTGTTGTGTGTATTAAAATGATGATATTTCTATAATATTATTATACTTGTAATAATATACATTATTATATGTTATTATTCATTCACATAAAAACTAGATCAAAAAGGGATATAATAAAATCAATCTCTCTGCGCGTGTCGTGTGTGTGTGCCTGCGTGTGTGCTTGCGTGCATGTGCGCGTGTGTGTGTGCGTGCGTGCGTGTAGTGTGTGTGTGTGTGGGTGTGGATGGGTGAATCTTGAGAAAACGTTGATAGTTTTGCGAATGTCAGCGATAAATTGCACGTATACTAAAAAATATTAACATCGAAAAGAAGTAATTAAGATTAGTTTTATTTAAATAAATACGTGTATTTAAAGAAAAACGTTATAATATACGCTAAATAGCTAATATAATATAGCTAAATAGCTATATTATATTAACGTCATCACGTTATAACTATATGTTAGAACCTGAATTGTCATTTGTATTTTAAATTACTCGATCAAACCGAGACTGCTTGTAATAACATAACGACATCTGTGCTACTCAATCCTAAGCTTCTCGCGCTTCTTGCTACAGACACGCGCACGCGCGTTCGTTTTACTTACTTACTTGCATACGCATTGTCTACGCGATCGCACTCACGAGTTCTACAGATTATTTTCTATACGTGTATTCTGTTTCTTTTTCACGCCATCAATAAAGTTACGCGTTTCCTTAAAATGATTTCTCGTCATAGTGTGTTTCCTACGCGATCACCGCCTATCCATTTCCTCAAACAGGTTATGGGCCCAGGCAAGCACAAAGAACGCATTATTGTTCATACCGGCCATATTGCCTTCTCGTAGTGACGACGTTCTAGTGACGATCGAGCGAATAAAAACACAATGAGCTCCGCGAGCGTGGCGCGTTTCGAACCCCTCAACCGCGAAAATTATGACACCTGGAGGATTCACATGGAGGCCCTTTTCATCAAAAATGATGAATGGGATTTTGTGAGTGGTGTGAGCGTCAAATCCGAGCCGATCAACGGAAATGTCGCGAACGCGACCGCCATCTCAGCCTGGACGAAGGGCGATAGTAAGGCGAAGTCGGACATCATTCTCTCCATCAGCGCTACGGAGCTGAAACAAGTCAAAGGGTGCAACACATCGCGAGAGGTTTGGTTAAAATTAGAGTCGATCTACCTGTCAAAAGGGCCAGCGCGAAAGGCCACGCTTCTAAAGCAGCTTATGCTTCACCGCATGGAAGAAGGTAGCGACGTGCGTGAGCACGTCGGCCGCTTTTTCGACGCCGTCGACAAGCTCAAGGACATGGAGGTCGACGTAAACAAGGACGTGCTCGCCATAGCGCTTTTATATAGCCTGCCACCGAGCTTCGATAATTTTCGCGTGGCTATCGAGTCGCGCGACGATTTGCCCGAGCCCGAGGCTCTACGGATAAAGATCGTCGAGGAACACAACGCCCGCAAGAACGAACGTCAGTCAAGTGCCATGTACATCAAAAAGAAGCCACCTAGGAAGAATCAGAATCCCAAATCGGACAACACCGACAGCAAGCAGACATCGAAGGGCAAGAAGACCAAGGCTAAATGCAGTGTGTGTAATTTGTTCGGACATAAAGAGTCGCAGTGCCGAAAGAACACTAATAAACCGGCCGCCAGCAACGCCGAGCAAGTTTCGCTGTGCGTCGGCGAAGCCTTCCTAGCCAAGACCGACTCACGAGCCACTAAATGGTGCTTGGACAGCGGAGCGACCACGCATTTATGCAGCGATGCTGGATCTTTCTCCCACGTGGATTTCTCGAGGCGCGGGAAACTCAACTTGGCAAATCACGACTCAACAGAGAGCAAGGCCGAGGGCACCGTAAAAATGACGGCTGACGTTTTTGGAGCAGTTAAGGACGTGTCACTCCAAAAGACATTATTTGGCCCTGACCTACGCACTAATCTGATTTCCGTCGGAAAAATTACTGATCTCGGTTTGAAAGTTTCTTTTTACAGAAATACAGCCTCGGTGACGCATCCCAAGGGAAACGTAAAGATCGTCGCCGACAAGATTGGAGGTCTCTACTACGTACGCGAATCCATTGAGTCTGCTCACGCAGTAACGGGCTCCAGAATTCCTCCCAAAGTCGCACCAGACACCAAAATTTCCTGGCATCGACGGCTGGGACACCTCAACATGAAGGATTTACGCGAGGCCGAGAGCAAGGGAACCATACGCGGCCTTCGCCGAGAACATCTGGGAGACGACGCCACGTGTGACGTGTGCACAAAAGCCAAGATGTCTCGGAAGCCGTTCCCCAAGCTATCGATACGTCAATCCGAACTTCTGGACATTGTCCACTCAGACGTATGTCGACCCATGCGTGAGACTTCTATCGGCGGAGCAAAGTACATCATCGAATTTATCGACGATTGCTCTCGCTGGTGCGAGGTGAGGTTCCTGAAGTCCAAGGACGAAGTGAGCGGAGCCACTTAGGAGTACGTTGCTCTCGTGGAAAATCAGAAGGGCCGCAGCCTCAAATGCCTACAAACGGACAACGGCACCGAATATTTCAGCGGCGACCTTGACGGTTATTTGAAATCTCGAGGCATCAAGAGGCGTTTGACGATCCCGTATAATCCAGAACAGAATGGGATCGCCGAACGCAAAAACCGCTCTCTCATGGACACCGCTCGCTGCTTACTTCTTCAATCGGACCTCCCATCACGTTTTTGAGCCGAGGCGGTGAATACAGCCAACCACATACGGAACCGATGTCCCACGAAGAGCTTGGAAGGAAGAACTCCCTACGAAGTCTGGAACGGTGAGGTCCCCGACGTCAGTCATTTTCGTGAATTCGGAGCTCGAGTATACTGTCTCGACCCAAATCCGGGAAAAGGCAAATTAGCACCTCGCTCCAAGGAAGGTGTACTTATTGGTTACTCCGACGAGTGCAAAGGTTACCGAGTCTGGCTGACGAACGACCGAAAGATCGTGGTTTCCCGGGATGTGAGGTTCGCTGAGGACCCCGCCCCCTGTTCAAACGAGTATCAAGATTTCGGACCCGAGGACGACGTTTCACGTGATGCCTGCCGCAACCAGACTGAAAGTCTCAAACCTGTGGACATGAACCTCCTCGACCTCGTGGATCATCAGGGAAACGAAGAAGTCAACGAAGACACCGGTGCGCTCGAAGTTCAACGTAAGAATTCTCCCGGCGACAATGATGGTCCTGGCTCCCCTCCACAAGCTCCACAGGCGCTTGAAACTCCCGTGCGAGGACCAGGACGATCCCGAATCAACCGTACAGGCCAATGAGGACGCCCCCGCAAGCTATTCCACGAAGCAGCTCAACTCGTCGACGCCACGGAGCCTCACTCTAGCTTCCTGGCGGAAGTGCCGATGCGACGGCCCCGACTCTCACGAATGGTTGAAGGCCATGGTTGACGAGCTACGAAGCATCATCAAAAACGACACTTGGGAACTCGACGAGCGTCCCGATGACTCCATTGTAATCGGCAGCCGCATGGTCCTCCGGAACAAGCTCGGACCAGACAATAAGCTGGAGAGGAGAAAGGCTCGTCTCGTTGCTCAAGGTTTTTACCAACAACCAGGAGTTCATTTTTCAGAGACATTCGCTCCAGTCGCCCGATTGGGCTCCATACGTTTGATCGCCGTCCTCGCCGCCCGCTACGGCATGAAGATTCAACAATTCGACATCACAACGGCATACCTTTACGGTGAGCTTGAGGAAGAGGTACTTATGGAACCACCGAAGTTGTTCAACGACCTCCTGGACCATCTCATCAAGACCGAAGAGGACCCCATCATCGTCAAGAAAGCAGCTGATATGCTAAACGAGTTCAACAACGGCGACAAAGTGTGTCGACTCAAGAAGTCTTTGTACGGACTCCGACAGGCCGGAAGACAATGGCATATCAAGCTGCGTGAGGCTCTGAGAGAATTCGGAGCCATTCCTTCGAACGGCGACCCATGCCTGTATTTCAAGGGGCAAGGGAACAAAATTACCCTCATCGCCCTATATGTGGACGACCTCATAATCGCTTCTCGATGTGCTGAGTCTATCTCGCACCTCTCTAAGGTACTCTCCAGCCGTTTCGACGTCAAGGACCTAGGCTCCGTAAATCAATGCCTGGGTATAAAGTTCACCCTGAACAGCAACCAAGTGACAATGAGCCAGGAGAGCTAAATCGACGACTTACTGCGTCGTTTCGGAATGACGGACGCTAATTATGTCACCACTCCCATGGACGTCAACGTGAAGCTATCTAAAGTCGCAGGAACGGATGAACTCGAAGAGGATGTGCCCTACCGAGAACTCGTTGGTTGCCTGACGTATCTCGCAATTGCCACCAGACCTGATATTAGCTTCGCAGCCAGCTGCTTAGGACAGTTCAACAACGCATACGGCAAGGCTCACTGGAATGCGACTAAAAAAGTTCTACGCTACCTCAAAGGCACCAAGGAACTTGGACTCATCTATACAGCCGACCCACAGCCGCTACGTGGATTCGTGGACTCAGACTGGGGCAACTGCCCCGATGATCGACGCTCGTACTCCGGATTCATCTTCCTCCTGAGTGGAAGTGCCATTTCCTGGGAATCTCAAAAACAACGGACCGTCGCTCTCTCATCGACCGAGGCCGAGTACATGAGTCTCTCTGATGGAGCTAAAGAATCCATATATTGGACTAGTATTCTGAAAGAACTGGGATTCAACAAACTTGTAAACATTGTAATCTGCAACGATAACATGGGAGCTTTAAAACTCACTGAAAACCCCGTATTTCACGCACGGAGCAAACATATTGACATCCGTCACCATTTCGTGCGTGAGAATCTGCATGAAGGACGTCTTCGAATCGAGCATGTCTCCTCGGATCGCAACGTGGCCGACCTATTCACCAAAAGCCTACCGAGAGTCAAGATCGAGGGATTCACTCACGATTGCGGACTTCAACCTACTTAGAATCATTACGCGCTCGTTTTGAGGGGGGTGTTAGAACCTGAATTGTCATTTGTATTTTAAATTACTCGATCAAACCGAGACTGCTTGTAATAACATAACGACATCTGTGCTACTCAATTCTAAGCTCCTCGCGCTTCTTGCTACAGACACGCGCGTTCGTTTTACTTACTTACTTGCATACGCATTGTCTACGCGATCGCACTCACGAGTTCTACAGATTATTTTCTATACGTGTATTCTGTTTCTTTTTCACGCCATCAATAAAGTTACGCGTTTCCTTAAAGTGATTTCTCGTCATAGTGTGTTCCCTACGCGATCACCGCCTATCCATTTCCTCAAACACTATATATATCTTGCTTTATTTTTTTAACAACCATCTACCTTTTAGATCAATTTATAAAAAATCTATGTTGTACATTGCTACCTGAAGATATTTAAAAAAAATCGGATAGGTGTTGAAGCAGTCTATGATATCGAAAAAAATTGTGAAAATCTAAAATATTTGTTTTTCAATGTAATTATTATTCAACATTCATCTCAATTTTTTCATGAATGTGTCTTAATAGTATCTAAAACATATTTTTTTTTGAAAATGATCCATCGAACCATTTATGAGAAAAAAAATATTAAAGAATAATTTAATCCATTTAACCATCGTCTACCCCTTTGATCGATTTATAGAAAATATATGTTGTAGATTAATGCTCAAAAATATTACAAAAAAATGGTAGGTGTACCAAGCGCCTATGATGTTGAAAAAAAATTTTGAAAGTTAAAATATTTTTTTTTCAATGTTGTTATTCTCGAATTTGGACCCCAATTTTTTTTAATGCGGCGCACTTGTGCCCACATCACATATTTTTTTCAAAACGATTCATTGAACCGTTTAGAAGAAAAATATTAATTTCGAAAAAAAAAATTTATTTTTTATTTTTAAGCACGTGTAGTTTCGAGGCTAATATTTTAGGGAATTGTAAGTTCCATCGATAGTAACTTACAGAAAAAATTTCAGCCCTATACCTGCGGGGGCAGATTGGCCGTGCTTACCCGGTTACGGCCTTTTCTCGAATTTTATAAAATATTTCTTCACAAAAACCTGGTCGAATTTCTGTTTCAGATATCCAATTTCTGACCGAAGATTCTGATGGGAGATTTAATCCAGCCTTTCTTATCCGTGAATATCCACTAGCGGAATAATAAAACATGTGTTTCGCTAAATCTTTTTCTTCTTTTGTGTATTCTTTTGTTCCCTTGTGTAGCTGAAGTTTTATCATAGTTCTCGCAACTGGTTTTAGACATTTCTTTCCATCTATAAATTCATCTACACTGTGTTTGCAAACGTTCTTGTTTTTCCGAATTTTAATATTGCGATGTTTCAACATAGCAGTCATATTTTTTTGTTTTCTCTTCCTCTCCATAAGAAGTTTTTTAGTCTCAAATTTTCTTGTTTTAATTTTTCAATTTCGGATAATTCATCTTTATTATACATTTTTTGAGGAGCAGACTTTTTTTGCGGTTTTTCTATTCGCTTTCACTTCTTTCTGCGAGTAATTATCTAAAAATAGTGGAAGTTGATTTTCATTACTAAACCACTCATCGTCTGCGAAGTCATCTCCGATATTGCAGAAAAGTTCTTTTCCGGAAGGGTAACATCTCTTACGTGTCGTCATTTTTATTGTGGCTACTTCTTCATTTGCATTGTTTTTTTGGCCTCTTCAACGTTTTCTTGAAAATCGGTATGCGTTTCGACTTCCATTGGAATGCAGTCTTGATTATCCGAATGGTTAACATTTTCTTCTACAATATTTTCATTAATTCTGCCTTCTTCTGTAATCTTTTCAGCATTATCTTCGAGATGTGGAATTCCAGTATCCTTTGGGTCCCATGGTATGGGGTTTCTTCTAATATGTAATTTCGTACAGCTTATAAAATCTTCTTTATTAAAGTGGTCTGCACATAATCCTGCCTTTTATATTGATGCCGGGGACCACTTAAGTAACTTTTCATTACCTGTGTGAACATAAATCTACAGTTTATATACACTGAAAAAAACATCACGCATTTCAATGTAGCAAACAAATACGTAAAAATGTTTTTGAAAAGTTTAGAAAGCATTTTTTAAAACATTAAAATAGTAAGTTGACACTTTTTATTTATTAAAAAAATTTAAATTTTAACATTGAAAAAAATGTTTTTTAGAAGATGTTTAAAGAATAATTATTTTTTACTTAAAAAATTTATTTCACATTTGAAACTCCCATGATTTTTTTTAATGAAAAGATGTTTATACTTAAACAATATATTTCTAATATTTAATAATTTAGTACATATAAAATTTTAGCACACACACATACACGCACGCAGGCACATGTGTGCGTGCGCGCGCGCGTGTGTGTGCATGTGCTGCAATCTCATATGTATTAAGAGGGGCGCTTGCTTTAGAAAGCTAAAAATAAGGTGTTTTTTGAGAATTTTTTTTATAAAAATTGTACCACAGATAATTCTAAAACTTTTAGGCATTTATTATAAAACATTTATAAGTATAAAAAAATTTCTTGTAGTTAAAAATATTGACTGTAGAGGTTTTGAGCTTTAAAAATCTTCATACAGCCTCGCCGCCGGAGTTGGAAATTGGCAAGCATTCTCGTATTTCCAAATCTCGTCCAAAATTAAAAAACCAAAAAATTTCTTATTATTTGTGAAGTTAGATCCTCGATGAATCTCTAACATTAATACAAAAATTAATTTAAATATTTTTTTTGCATGAAAAAGTAAAAATAATTACCTAAAAATCATACCTTTATGTTCTAAACTTCACCATTTTGTCAACTTTGCACTTTTTTATTAATGTTAGAGGTTTATCGATGATCTAATTTCATAAATAATAAGAAAATGATTGGTTAATTTTAAAGAGAAGTGTCAGAATGTTAAAAATTTTTCAGCATTTCTTGAGACGTTGCGGTAAACGATAATCTAAGCGAGCCTGTGGCTCTGCCAGTACCGCTATCGTTTTGTATGCGCGAGATCTCTGGATCAAATCTCCCCGTGTATGACTATTTTTTAAAATTTTTTTTATAATTTTTTTGTTTCCAACAACATTTTAACATAAATAAATAAATATTACACGAGTTTTTTAATGATATTTAATTTTTATATTGTTCATATATTTTAAAGAAAATTTGTGCGATGACATGGAATTGCTTTCTGTAGAAAATATAAAGGAATAATTAATGTTTAATTCGCAAAATATATTACTATAAATAAAATAAATAAATAACTAATTCATTACAATAATTAATATTTTCTTTCTCTAATTTTTTAATTTTTTTATGTTAGCATATTAGTGTCACTTGCAAATAATATATAAAAAATGAAAATTAGAGAAAGAAAATATTAATTATTGTAATAAATTGGTTATTTATTTATTTTATTAATAGTAATATATTTTGCGAATTAAACATTGATTATTCCTTTATATTTTCTACAGAAAGCAATTCCATGTCATCGCACAAATTTCTTTTAAATATATGAACAAAGTAAAAATTAAATATCATTAAAAAAACTCGTATAATATTTATTTATTTATGTTAAAATGTTGGGGACAAAAAAAAAGAAATTATAAAAATAATAAGAGAAAAAAAATAGTCATACACGGGAAGATTCAGAGATCTTGCGCATACAAAACAGAGCCACACGCTCGCTTCGATTATCGTTCACCGCAACGTCTTAAAGTCTTAAGACATGCTGAAAAATTTTAACATTTTTTTCAGACGAATGCTTGAGAAGCGCGCGCTCTCGCTTTAACATAAGTTGTTTCTTATTGAGTACTACACATAAAAAAATCACCGTTCGAATCGGTGACGGGCATGTCTGACTCTCCCCTAGACGAAATTTGGAGAATGCTCGCCAATTTCCAACTCCGGCGGCGAAGCTGTAAGAAGATTTTTAAAGGGCCACCTCTACAGTCAATATTTTTAACTACAAAAAATTTTTTTATACTTATAAATGTTTAATAATAAATGCCAAAAGTTTTAGAATTATCTACGGTACAAGTTTTATTTAAAAAATTCTCAAAAATACATCTTATTTTTAGCTTTCTAAAGCAGTCGCCGCCCTTAAATTATTAAATATTAAAAATATATTGTTTAAATATAAACATGTCTTTTCATTACAAAAATTATGAAAGTTTTAAATGTCAAATAAATTTTTTAAATATTTTAAACATTATGTAGAAGCTGATCAGCGGCGAGCCCAGATAGCGTTAGAAGGAAACAAGAGGAAAATTTCACTTGCAATTTACACGTATACGCTTGTGAAATTTTCCCTTTGTCCCTCGCTCGCTGTCGCTGTGCAATTAAAGCCCAGCTTTTGACATAACACTACATAATGTACTTTAAAAAATTTAAATTAAATTTCATTAAAGAAAATTACTTGAAATTTTTAAGTTCTTTATTTTTCACAAAATTCAGCTTTTTTTCGTTATCATTAAATATTTTTGGTATTTTCATTTTGTATTTTTCTTACCGCAGTTTCGTATCCAAATGTCAAATCTTTCATCAGTCTTCTGTGGAAAACGAAACAGCTTACAGTTCTCTGATTTGATATTATTACAGTTTTTGTATGCACATCTGTCGAATATCGTGATTTTCTTTACATTATTGTTATCCATTTTGATCCACGAAAAGTATCTGCAACAATCGAAAACAAACCGCCGACCGCGAACGAAAAACTCCGAGAAAGCACGCTATCTCCGCGAATTTCCGCGAATCTCGTGATTTTATCGAAACTACAATTTCGTTAAAATTGTAGATTCGTAAAATCAGATCACTGCACACACACACACACATACACACACACACACGTCACACTATTCACAATAATATCTTTCAATAACAACGATAAAAAGTCGTAAGATATTGAAAATCGCAAGCAAAAGCACAATGGGAATTCGTTCTATGAGAGACAGTCGATGTGATCACTCGAGAACGCCAGAGGCTTGTGAGCTCGCAGTGACGAGTAAAAACAATTGCATATCTATATCATTGCGTTCACTTTAATTCTTCCGACGCTTTAATTTTTCCGACGCGACGCTTTAATTCTTCCGATGCTTTAATTCTTTCGACGTTTTCGCCTCTTTAATATATTTTAAAGATTCTATCTTTTAAAGGTCCTGCTTAAAAGATCGTTTCCGCGAACAAATTTCGAAGACATGGGTTATTTAATTTTTATACTTTGTAATTTGTAATCATCGGTAATTTCAAAAATTTTCTGTTTGAAAATTATTAATTTTCTATTGCCAATTTGCTTATTTTTTCGCTTATTTTCTCACAGACTTTATTCCATTGTACTTTTGCTTGCGGTTTTCAGTATACGATTTTTTATCGTAGACTGAAAAATATTATTGTGAATTATAACTTGTGCAGTGATCCGAAGAATCTACAATTTCGTTGAAATTGTAGTTTTTTCAAAAAAATCACGAGATTCACGGAAATTCGCGGAAATTGCGTGCTTTCTCGATATTTTCTGTTCGTGGCAGGCGGTTTGTTTTCGATTGTTGCAAGTGTTTTTCTTGGATTAAAATAGAAAATGATAATGTGAAGAAAATCACGATATTCGACAGATGTACATATAGAAACTGTAATAAAGTCATATCAGAAAATTATAAATTGTTTTGTTTTCCAGAAGATTGATAAAAGATTTGACATTTGGATAAGAAACTGCGGTAAGTAAAAATTGAAAATTCTTTTAAATACCAAAAATATTTGATGTTAATAAAAAAAAAGCTGAATTTTGTGAAAAATAAAGAACTTAAAAATTTCAAGTAATTTTCTTTAATAAAATTTAATTAAAAATTTTTAAAGTACACCGTGTTGAGTAATAAAATAACAAATATATATAATGTGCAATATATTTAAAAAGATTTATTTCACACTTGAAATCATGAATAAAAATACATTTTATGTTTAAAAAATGTATTCTAAATATTCAATGATAATATATGTAAAATTTTATCTCTCTCACACGCACACACGTGCGTGCGGATGCGATAAAATCTCATATGTATTAAATTCTTACATATTAAAAATATATATTTTTTAAATATAAAACATGTCTTTTTATTTTAAAAAATATGGGAGTTTCAAATGTAAAATACATTTTTTAAATATAAAAAATGATTTCTCAAAAATCTAAAAAATCTTTTTTAATGTTAAAATTTACGTTTTTTTTTATAAATAAAAATGACAACTCTCTATTTTAATATTTTTAAAAATGCTTTCCAAACTTTTCTACAAACATTTTTTAAAGTATTTGTTTGCTACTTGGTGTTATTGAAATGTGACGTTTTTTTCAGTGTATAAATAACTGTAGATTTATGTGTAAACAGGTAATGAAAATTTACTTAAGTAGTCCCCGGCATTAATTAAGGAAACAGGATTATGTGCAGGTAACTTTTTTTAAAAAAGATTTTATAAGCCTTACAAAGTTGCATATTAGAAGAAATCCTTATACCATGAATTTCAAAAGATACTATTTCTCATCTTGTCGAAGATAATCCTGAAAATATTGCAGAAGTTAGTGAAAAAATTGTACAGACAATGTTAATCAAATGACCAAGATTACACTCCGATAGAAGTCGATATTTATATATACCGATTTTCAAGTAGACATTGCAGAGGCTACCAAGAACAACACAAAACAACACAAAGAAGTAGCCACAATAATATGACACGTAAGAGGTGATTCTCTTCTGGAAAGAATTTTTCTGCAATTACGAAGATGACTTTGTAGATGATAAATGGTTTAATAATGGAAATCCACAGTTGTACTATTTCTGAACCACTATAAAAAAGAAATAAAAAATGAAAGCAATAACATACTAGAAAAGCGAATAGAAAAACCGCAAAAAAAGTCTGCTCCTCAAAAAAATGTATAATAAAGATGAAATCTCTAAAATCGAAAAATTAAAGAAAAAGAATTTGAGACCAGAAAAGCTTCTTATGCAAAAGAAAAGAAAAGAAAAAAATACTGCTATATTAAAACGTCGCAATGTTAAAGCTCACAAAAAGAAGAGAACGTTTGGAAGCATATAGTGTGAATGAACTTTTAGGTGGAAAGAACTGTCTAAAACCACTTGTGAAAACTATGATAAAACTTCAATTACATAAGGGGATAAAAGAAAATATACGAAAGTAGAAAAAGATCTAACGAAACAAATATTTATTACTCCGCAAGTGGATATTTACGGATGAAAAAGAGTGGATTAAATCTACCATCAAAATTTTTTGTCAGAAATTGATTTTTTAAAACAGAAATTCAACCAGCGAAAAAATATTTTATAAGATTCGAAAAAATTTGTTTGAACTACCGCATCTTCTCAGACAATTTGTTGTTTAAAATTTGATGAGGTATCAATAAAAAAAATCTGAAGAATATAGTCGAAAATATTATCGAAGGATTTATAGATCTCGGATCCCTGGGACGA
Source organism: Lasius platythorax (assembly GCA_963971435.1). Lineage (NCBI taxonomy): Eukaryota > Metazoa > Arthropoda > Insecta > Hymenoptera > Formicidae > Lasius > Lasius platythorax. The sequence continues at coordinate 10,076,598 of OZ020540.1, read as the reverse complement.
CGCGAACCAGCGGAACATATTTTATTATTTTGCCTTAATAGCATCAATGCGGAAAATCCTTGACAGCAAATAATAGCATATTTTTTTGACCAGAAAAAATTCAACGTATCAAGAGATTGTCCAACTTGCCGAGATATGTTTACAAAATTAAACAATGTAGACGTAAATGTACAATTCTAATTACATGTGATCTAGACGGAGCAAACAGAACAGCTTTTATAGTAATTGAAAAATTTCTTTGCGATGTACGGCATGTGAGTAAGTTTGAACGGGGGGCAAATCTTTCATATATCTCTCATTCGTCACATGATCAATTAGCCTGGATTTGCACCAGGGGCAAAGTCTGTTGGTAAAGTCAACAGAGTTAGCACGGACTCGAACCAGGGGCAAAGTGTGTCGGTAAGGGGCAAAGTGTGTCGGTAAGGGGCAGTCTGCCGCACAGAAATGGCGGTCTCGCTTTTATCCTAGCCTTTGACTATCTGTCTATTAATCTGTGTCCGACGTCTCTTACAATGGGCTCTCCCCATCCATAGCAATTCACGAATGTAAACATTTTTGAAATGAAAACTAAAATTTCTATTTTGTATTTAATCAGCTTGAAAATAACCTTAATGGATTAATGAGATTTTGGCGATTAAAACGACATCAAACACGACATAAATCGGATAATTTTTAACTAGATAGGGTGAAGAATATCTTACAAAGTCTACGAAGCGAAAATATAGCGTCAAGCGGAGCGCACCTAGTGTTATATGTTTATTTTCAAAAGACTACGCATCCAATCGAATTTATAAATAAAAAATTAATTAAATTAATAATAAGTAAAAAATAAATTAATATAAAAAGCTATAAATTAAAACCATAATTTGATTAAAATGCATGATTGCTTAAATGTTTGATACTTTTAATTCAAAAATAAGAAAAAAGTAAAAGTAATTTATTGCATATATTTTCTACATTATATTCAATTAAGACTTATTAAGAAAAATTGATTTAAGAAAATTTATTTCATTGCACATGCGGATATACGTAAAAATACTTCAGTAACAATTTATATCGCTTTACTTATATCGTAATATGTACTAGAATGCTAAAACGTAACGCGCAGTTAATAAACATTAATAAATTTTTGATGTTTTGATATCTTTGATCTACAATTATGGACCAGAGAGAAACCCTCTGGGGTCCTATTCTTGAAATAGTTGCGTATACGTAAGTAGCAAGTTGCGAATGATCGCAATGGAAAATCTCTAGAACAGTATTCTTGACAGTCGTAAGTGCAAACGTATACGCAATTTACCATTCGCAATGCAACGAATGGGTTATACCAAATGTTTCTCTCGAAACGTATACGTTATATTGTAAAGAAAAAAAAAATTGGAGAACAAAAGTGCACATACACACGCACGCACACACGCATATATATAAATTATATTTAATTTGTATAAATAATGAATCTCGAGGATATAATACTAAATGTACCAATTATAAATGCATTAGAAAATGTTGAAAGAGCAGAAGAACGAAGGAGAATTTTTCATATTAGAGACGATCCCTTTGAATTGCCTAATAACCAATTTATTGAATTGTTTTGTTTGAGTAAAGATGCAGCAAGATATGTTATCGATCTTGTTGAACCACATCTAACTCCTCAAACGGATATACCTGCAATTGATGCCACAACTAAGGTAATTATTGTAAAATTCATAACACACATATATATATAAATATAAACAATAAATAAAAAGCTATTTTTGTACAGGTTCTGATAGCGTTGCGATTGTTTGCAAGTGGTTCCTATCAGATGGATATTGGAAAAAATATTTATATGGCTGTCAGTCAACCAACAGTTTCCCGTAGTATTAATGAAGTTATAAATGTTATAACAAGACAGAAAATCATGAGCCAATGGATCAAATTTTCTTGTACCTTAGCAGAAATGAACTGCGAACACAGCAACAATACAAATATTCTATAATATTATATAAGAATAAATATAAAATGTCTATATGATATAATTATTTTGTAAACTTTTATATGTACTGTAATATTAATATTATATTATTTTTTTTTATTTCAGATTCTATAGAACATTTGAATTTCCTGGTACTATAGGGTGAATTGATTGCACCCATATTGCTATTTTTCCTCCAACAGGAAATAATAATCCCGAACATATATATGTAAACAGAAAAGGATATCACTCAATTAATACTCAACTGGTAGATAATAATTTTAATGTGAACAATTTATATTTTATAATCTTATATGTATATATTACAGTTATACATTGCATTTTATTACAGATCTGTGATTGGCACTTAAAAATTATAAATATAAACACGTTACCCCGGTAGTACTCACGATGCGTACATTTGGAATAATTCTAATGTAAAGAATGCGATGGTCCATCTGTATAGGCGATATCCAAACAAAAATTTCCATTTATTAGGTAAGATGTATGTTGAATCACGTACAGTAGACATCAATAATGCCTTCCCACATGAAGATAGCTGCGTTTCAGTCAAATAATAACTGTACCTGCTTAGAAACATATATTTTTTGTCTAGATACTATATATATTGCAAAAAATGTACAAAAATGTTTTTGATTGTAGGTGATTCAGGGTATTCGTTAAGGCCTTGGATGTTGACTCCTATAATTGATGCAGCAGAAAATAGTCCAGAAGCAGTATATAATCGAAAGCAAAGGAAATGCCGTTCATTAATAGAGCAGTGCAATGGAGTACTAAAAATGCGCTTTAGATGTCTACTAAAGCATAGAGTATTACATTATTCACCACCAACAACATCAAAAATAATATATACATGTGCTCTATTACACAACATATGCATCATTAAAAATGTGCCAATGGCATTGGAGTTAAATGATGGTGATGAAGAATTCGATTTTGGGATGAATATTAATGGAAATATCAATGAAAATGAAGAAAATAATGTACCTGAAAGGAATATTCGTAGAATCAATCCAGATTTAGCAGCTGGCAGATTAAAACAACGACAGATAATAACAAATTATTTTTCTTAAATTATAATACAAGTTTTGTTATGTTGTTTCATTATATTTGTACGTTTCACTATATGTTCTAATACATTAACTGAGGAGTAAAAATAAATTATTCTTTGTCTCCAAACATTTATTTACTTTTGTAATGTGAAGTACAATAAAATAAAATAAAATATAACAAAGTAAAATTCTCGCAATCCGAAATTAAAATATAAAGAACAAAAATAAAATAATATTTTTATATTAACATTTAGTACTTAAATGTATTACTCTTATTAAATAAACTTATTTTTTGTGCATGAATGCACATAATCATGTTTAACTTAGTTTCTCAAAACAATTTTAGACCTCTTCTATTTTTAAAAAATTTTAGGTAAGTATAACTTTTGCCTCATAACAAGTATAATATTACAGTATAATATTTGCATTTTTGCGAAGTAACTAATTATCAGTCTTACATTATACACTACATCACAATGCACAGTATATCACAGTGTATATAATGAATATATTGATATCAAGGAATTAGATATTCAAAAGTCTAATATATTTAGTTTGAAGAATTCGATTTTTCTAAAATATTACTTATTTTTTCGTGCGCTTCCACAAACCTTCTTAGATATTCTAATTTACTTTCATAAAAGCTTTTTTTAATTAAAGGATCGTTGAGAAATATAATCGACCAAAACTAGCCAGAATGTTTGTTTATTTGTTAAAAATACGACGTTTCGACCATATGGTTGTGGTCCTTTCCAAGTATAAACTGGAATAATACAATTGATAATTAGATTTTTTGACGGTTTGAATAAAACAGCAATATACATGAATTGACTGTGAACAATTTGAGTACATACGGTTCAGATAAAAGAATATATCGATGTAAATCTTAATTTTTTAAACTTCACATGTCACAATTACAAGATCATTAACGACTTGCCAAATATGCAAAAGAGAGATAAAATGTAGTGTCAGTGCGAGACTTCGTCAAAAACTAAATATGTTAAGTCAAAAATAATAATAAACTACACGACCTTTATTATTTTGTCGTAGATGTTGTTTAAACTATCAGTGTCTTTCTGTAGGTTGATTGTATTGTTGAATTTTTTAATATAAAACATGTCAGCAATTTCTCTCTTTCGCACGTATTTCTCATTATGTAATATGTTAGGTTTCATCCAGTCAAAATCGTGTCCTGATTCTAATCTATGTTTACTTATAACGGAATGATTCGTTTCATGTAATTTTATATTACTAGAATGCTCTTTCACTCGAGTACGTAAATGCCTTTTTGTTTGTCCAATATATGACACATTACAATTTTTGCAATTTAATTTATATACAACATTTGTTTTATCGTTGTTATGTAAAATATCCTTGCCACGTTTTATTAATGTATTTGTTTTTTAGTTATTTTATAGACGACGTTAAAGCCACGGCCTCGTAATAAACGGGACAAGTCATGACTCACATCTTTAGCGTATGGTAATGAAATAAAAGATGTCCTGTCGAAATGTATAAGATTTGCGTCAACGTTCTTGTTGTGGTCGCGTTTATTTAAAAAATCAATTCTTTTTTGTATGTGTCGTTTTATGATATGTTCAGGGAAGCAGTTATTGACTAAAGTATCATGTACTAACTCAATGTTTTTTTGTTGGAAACTGTCATTAGATAATAAAATTGCATGGTCAACCAAATTATAAATAGTATTAATTTTATATTTCAACGGATGGTTGGAATGGTAGTTTATATACCTACCAGACCATGTAGGTTTCCTATATCAGTTAGTAATAAGTCTGTTGTCAAACCGAATGACAGTTGTATTTAAAAAACTAGACGAATTAACTTCAAGCTCATAAGTGAATTTCAAGCGTTGGTGGTAATTATTAAAAGTCGTTACAATCTCGTCTATTTTTGTACGTGGCACTATAGCAAAAACATCGTCTACAAATCTATATAAATGGGAACAGTAAAATTCAAAGAACTTAAACATTGTGTCTCCAGATCGTCCATCACCATGTCTGCTAAAACAGGTGATAGCGGAGAACCCATCGGACTGCCGAAGATTTGTTCATAAAAACGTCCATCAAAAGCAAAGCAAGTTGAATCCAAAATCAATTCAACTGCATATAAAAACTGAGCTAAACTAAATATTGTATTCATAGCAATATCATCCCAGCGTTTCCTAATGGCATTCATGACCAGATCTTTGGAAATATTTGTGAATAATGAATTGACATCCAACGATATCATAATATAATTATCATTAATAAACGTATTCTTAATATTTGTAACAAAGGACCAGCCATCCTTAACATGTGAATTTGGTTTTTTGATTGAACTATATAAAATATTGTGGATATAACTCGAGATATTGTATACCGGGCTCCCAAGTGAGGATACTATAATTCTTAACGGAAAACCGTCTTTATGAATCTTCGGCAGACCATAACAACGTGGTAAATTACCATTAGTACAATTTAAATACTTATAAGTCGTTTCGTCAATCAAGTTATTGTTACGCCAGGATTTGACTAACGTATTTATCTTGTTAGTTAACTGTTTAATAGGATCTTTCTTCAATTTTTTATACGTAGATTGGTCATTCAATAATAAATCCATTTTTTCATAATAATCATTCTTATCCATAACGACAGTAGTCTGACCCTTATCAGCTCTCGTAACCATAATATCATTATTCTCACGCAAATATTTTTTAGAAAGTGAAAACGCGTTAAGGATATATCTATCCAAGTATGTAATTGATATGTTTTTTCTCACTTAAAAATCTTTGAAGTGTATTAGCAACAGAAATTCTAGTTGTTTCAATGAAATCTGTGGGGATAATGTTGCAGTTCACCTCAAAATTTTTAACGACATCCAATACATAGTTGAAACGATCGTTTTTTTGATCCTGTTGTATCGGTAATGCAAAGTTATCACCTAAACTTAAAAGGTCAGAAACCGTGTCAGGAATGTTTTTATTACTAATGTTCACTAACCATTTTGACTTGTCAATATTTGAAAAAGGATTTAAACAAATGTTGTATTTTATAAAATTACTAAAAAACTAAATACATTAATAACACGTGGCAAGGATATTTTACATAACAACGATAAAACAAATGTTGTATATAAATTAAATTGCAAAAATTGTAATGTGTCATATATTGGGCAAACAAAAAGGCATTTACGTACTCGAGTGAAAGAGCATTCTAGTAATATAAATTTACATGAAACGAATCATTCCGTTATAAGTAAACATAGATTAGAATCAGGACACGATTTTGACTGGATGAAACCTAACATATTACATAATGAGAAATATGTGCGAAAGAGAGAAATTGCTGACATGTTTTATATTAAAAAATTCAACAATACAATCAACCTACAGAAAGACACTGATAGTTTAAACAACATCTACGACAAAATAATAAAGGTCGTGTAGTTTATTATTATTTTTGACTTAACATATTTAGTTTTTGACGAAGTCTCGCACTGACACTACATTTTATCTCTCTTTTGCATATTTGGCAAGTCGTTAATGATCTTGTAATTGTGACATGTGAAGTTTAAAAAATTAAGATTTACATCGATATATTCTTTTATCTGAACCGTATGTACTCAAATTGTTCACAGTCAATTCATGTATATTGCTGTTTTATTCAAACCGTCAAAAAATCTAATTATCAATTGTATTATTCCAGTTTATACTTGGAAAGGACCACAACCATATGGTCGAAACGTCGTATTTTTAACAAATAAACAAATGTTACGTCCTGTGGACTCCACGATTCTTTTTTTTCCCACGATCCGAGAGCGCGTGCAACTTTGGAAAAATCGTAAAAGTCAAAATTTCTTTGAATTTATTATGGGAAATGCGCCGCGTAGGCGCTAGAATGATTAGGAAATACACACGCGGACATAATAAACTCATGGAAATATAGACACCGTGACATATTTACGAGACAGAATCTGGATCAAAAATTAAGAAGAAAGGGAAGAAGCCATAAAAATAAGATTCCAGAGACATTTTGTGACACTCTGTCTATATTTAGATGGCAATCTATTGACAGTTCAAACCAAAAAGTATGGACAAACTGACACTTTCCCACGGCAGAAATCTTCAATAAATTATAACAAATCCAAAGATGGACACCGATAACATCGGGTTCGCGCCCGAAAGCTGCACGCGGACTCGGACAGCAGACGTGACATACGCATAACCGCTGTCTCAGGAGGGTAATAAAAGTCAACCCCTCTTGATTAGCGGGTGCATCGCGGTTCCTTAAACATAAATTACGGTGAACAAACGCTGCCACCGAAGCCGTAATTCTTAGAATTTCTCGATTTTGGAAGACGCTCTCCGATTCGTAGAAAATAAAACAAACTCTGCGATTCGTCACATCTTTCTAACTTACCCTACGGAGGGGGTAACTAAAATTCGTGAGAAGAATAATTAAGAATCCTAATTCGTCAAAATTTTTCAGTGACTAAGTGGAGGGCGTGTACCAAAAATGCAATATAAATCGAGATTTTTCTCGGAGCGATGATCATCTACAACACTTCTTCTCTTGACTTCCGCTTCAGTTTACTATATAACCATGTACGATAGTACGGCTGACCGCGCAACAAATTCTGAATTTAGTTCCGCGATTCAATCTCGAAAAGACTTAGAGTTTTTCACTCCGTATCAATCGTTCGCGAGTGAGTGCTGTGGTGTTCCCAAGAACAATTCAGAAGCTCATCACGATCAACCTCGTCAAATTTGTCCATCAGCGACACCGAGGCTCTCTCAGGGAACATCACTGCATAGACCGAGCTCACCTTTAAAAGTCAACCTTTTACGTCAACGCCCGCTATAAGAAGTAAGTCGTCTGAAACCAGATAACTCTCATATTCATTTCTCTCAGAGTAGCTCTTGGATCTCTAACTCAAACTCTTATCATTTAATTGTCTATCTTCAAATCTCAACCTTCCCCTTTCAAATCAAATTCCCACCTCACAATCATCCTTGGTCTCCATCAAGCTTTAAAATTTCTTCCTCACACTCACACATATCGTTGACGAGTTTCCTGCTTATTGCAGCGAAAACTCACGATACACACACATATCGTTGACGAGTTTCCTGCTTACTGCAGCGAAAACTCACGATACACACACACATCGTTGGGGAGTTTCCTGCTTATTGCAGCGAAAACTCACGATACTAACACATCGTTGAGTCTCCTGTGTTATAACGGCGAAGACTCACGATCCAATTACATCCCCCGTCCGTCGTTTTTCGAGCCTCCAGTTCTATAGCTGCGCGGATTCACGACCTGCCCTCCTTTCCATTTAGAACAATCATCCTGACTATTCCCATCCGTATAAAAATATAGACATTATTACGCACACATATACATGGTGTCCGATAATTATTGACACAGCCGAAGTGTGAAGGTAGATTGACTCAATCTGAAAAGAAAAGTCCTGTACCATTTTGCTAAATTCGCAATAGCGATATTATTGCGTTATAACGCATAATTATTGCGTTATTAATTAAAATATCTGAGCTAATGAGCGCGTGGGAAGCGGTAGGCCGGAATCAGTAGGCATGTAAGATGACTTATTTGTTTGCATCTCTTAGCAACAAATATCAGACGTCGCTCGCCGCTCGCTGCGTGACTCCACCTCTCGCTCAGATGATGCTTTTATTGCTAAAAGACGTAAACAAATAAGCCATCTTACATGCCTACCGATTCCGGCCTACCGCTTCCCACGCGCTCATTAGCTCAGATATTTTAATTAATACCGCAATAACTATTGCGAACTTAGCAAATTGGTACAGGACTTTTCTTTTCAGATTGAGCCAATCTACCTTCACACTTCGGCTGTGTCAATAAATATCGGACACCCTGTGTATAAATGTATATATTAATATTAATTGGAAAAATTATTGCTTATCCAAATCCAAGAGCTGTTCTCTAAATAAAATATTCGGCTTCCCCTAATAATTATCAACTGTCTTTCTGGTAGTGAAGCCCGTTTGGCGAAATTCGCGAAACGTCGCCAAACGTTCGCGAAATCGGCGCAACCGTCGCCTAAGAAAGGAATTGGCTCGGGCTCAAGCAGCGGCTCTAGATTTAACTATCAGCGGTCATTTTAATTTCAATTCTAACAATTACCACGACAACCAATTCAATAGATATACAGATGATAATTCTGATAACCACGGGATCAATTTAACTAATCATTATCAATATAACTATTATTCTAATATCAACTGCGACTATTTATCTAATCACTACAACCTAGATGATAACTACTCAACCAGCTAATAATTTAATAATTTATCGAATAAGTTAATAATTTATCGAATAAGTTAATAATTTATCGAATAATATTAACAATTATGATACCGATCGTCTAGACAATTATCAACCAATTGACTCAGACACACCATCATACTCTCCGCCAGTAATTACTCTTGACGACTCTCCTCCCGCTTCCCCTCAACCTCCTGAACCCAACGCCGATATCGAGGTAATCTGCATAAATGACGAAACCCCCGATTTTAACCAGGAGGCTCGTACTCGCATCAAAAGGATAGGCGATATCGGATGTTTCGAGTTCCTAGCACAAAGATTCCCTATCCTGGAATTACCTTTACCAGAGGGAACCATCTCATTTGGGCCTGATTCGATTGATTTCGAAGAGCTCGAATTAGTAGCAAGGTTATATCCTTGTGGGACCCTCCTCCCGTGATATACTCGATTTTCTCCTTATCCATTCGCACTTCCTATCGAAACCTTTAAAGAATGTATATAAATAACTAAGTAGATTTGCACAAGAACAAAGTTTTCCTAATGAATAATTAAATCCAAGAATTGTTTTCATCTCAATCAGATTTTTTCCGCTACTAGTTTATTTACCATTCCCTCCGTGGAAAATTCGAAATAGACTAATGAAAATTTTGGCTCGGGCTTGACAAATTCGGCTATTTATTTTTAACATAATCGCACCCTTCCGTAATGAACCTTACTAAATTCAAATTTTAATTTTAATCTTAATTTTATACATACCCGAGCGGCGTCCACAATGAGAGAGAGAGAGAGAATCCCTATACACACACATTTTAATTCTATTTATTTGCCTAATCAAATAACAATTGTATTAACCAGTCAGAAACTTAAATTTAATAAGAATCTATCCCAGAGCCTTCTGATGACCTCCGAACGATTGTAACACCCGCGGAAATGAAGACTCAGTCACACTAACACACACGATCCTATTTACATACGTCTCGGTACTCCGTCGATCTATTTTATATGTTAATCACACCTTATAACCTAAGCTTTTTTATGTCAATAAAACTTTTTTTCATTTAATCAATTTAGAATAAATTATAATGTTTAAAGGAAATTTTATTTGTTTAATTAATCCCGCTCTCATCTCCTCATCCTGAGATTGCACAAGGTCCCGTCCCGCGTAAAAGAGATTAGATTCTCTTACCGAAAAGGGACCACCGAGCGAATGCCCTACGAACAGAGTAATAGCGACTTTCCCAGTCGTTTACCTGTTCGGGCCCGTTAAATTCGCTCGACTCGAGGCGCGTGCCGGAGAGCACCTGTTTCGAGAAACGGTAAGTTACGGCCTTCCGTTCGACTACCTTTTCCGAGTCTGGACGTAACACAAACATTCTGGCTAGTTTTGGTCGATTATATATTTCTCAACGAGCCTTTGATTATTCTACTAGCGATATTAAGATATTTTAAAATTTTTAATATTAGAGCCTAACATTGTATCTATCTTATTAAAAATGATTATAATTTATTTTTTAATTATATATTATTAATTACTAACTTATAATTTTTATATATTCTTTTATTTCTGCTTGCTGTCCCTTGTCGAAAGATATATTGTTGTTGTAATCATTTATTCTTATTTCTAGTTTATATATTCCATCTGTGATGGAACCTTTTCTAAAGGTTTTCATATTATTAGATGTAATATTAAAATTTGTTTTCATATGTCCACGTATGACTAAAAATATATAAATATTGTAATATAAGATGTTTGGAATATTAAATATACATATTGTTGCGTCCGCGGGCCGACTCTGTGATATCTCGTTCGCACACCGCGTCTCACACACACTCTCATACGCGCCCGAAATAGAGACGCTCTCTTAGTAGACGATGAAATTTTAATAAAACGAATATGTAACAGAACAAAGCGCAACACAATAACAAGATATGCATGTAATAGTTATAAAGACTTAGCCGTCGGAGGATACGTCCTCACGGCACGACAGCTCGGGACCGAATCTAACATGGCGCCGATAAACAATCGCGCGCCGGTTGTTAAACAACAATCCTCCTGACGATTAGGGAATGAAAATCCAGGGACGCAACACTGCCCCTTCTCTTCAAGGTTGTCGTCCCGACAATCAGCAATAGAGACTGTTAGCGTGATCCGATGTCGATTCCAGGGCACCGGCGAATTTCCTTGCTCTCCCCGAGCTGCTGCTGCGAGTTACCGAGCGAACCGCCTCTATGGTCCCAATCGATCATCCACTCTTGACGATTTCTTGCCCTCCCCGAGCTGCTGCTACGGGTTACCGGGCTACGTCTTCTTCTCCACTTCCTTGCGGACAGGTTCTCCATCGGCTCCTCTTCCGGAAAGAGTTGGCCAGACTCTTCCCTTCCTTAGCCGACTTCTTTCAAAATTGTGCTGTCTCTCCTCTTTCCGACGTCAGATGCCATCTTCTTCGGAATATCGTCGTCACATGTCTTGCAGTTCTTCAGACAAGGGGGGTATTTTCTCGTGGACCCATCCCCGCAGGGACTTCCCAAGTCTCTGTCTCGGCATTTGCCTTTCGTCCCACGGAAAAACCACGGATTAAAAGCCGTGGGCGAGACAGTCTTCTTAAAATTTCTTTCTTCCTTCGGAAGGTCTTAGCTAGATGTTCAGCTTCAGCCACTTCAACTTGGAAATTTCCAAATTCCTCTCTGGGCAGACCACTCCTCGGAACGAAGGCTCTAAACTAAAAAGAAGAAAAACAATTCGCAGTAACTTTGAACCATTTCAAAAGAACATTTTAAACTTTCTAACAAAAATCTTTATTCGAATTAAACAGGCATATCTTTTATTACTGGGCTCTGATCTACTCTAACAATTCTCTAAAATTCTCTTAGAAAATGGAACTAACCTATCCGCATGAACTACTTTCTTTTTATGTCTAAACGTCTTTTGAATACAATAAACAACATCGTTAAATTTCTTAATTATCAGAAAGGGTCCTTCTCAATTGCTTTGCAATTTTGGAGTTCTTCTTCTAATTCTCCGGGGATTATAGAACCAAACTTTCTGTTCTTTTTGAAATAGAACTTTTCTAGCTCCCTTATCATACCACTGTTTCACTCGAGAAGATTTCATATTCATCTTCTCTCTAACTTTAGAATGTATTTCTTCTAATTTCTCTCTCAAGGTTCTAACAAAGTGTCCTCTCGAAAATAACTCCTTTCCTCGAAGCTTCGGGGGACTACCCCGTAATAAATCTACGGGTAATCGAAGATCTCTATCGAAGTATAACTCTGCAGGAGTCATTTCGGTAATCTCATGCTTCGAAGATCTATAAGCTAGAAGGAACATAGGAACCCATCGATCCCAATCCTTCTGATTTGAAGAAATATATTTCGCCAAATAATTAACTAGAGTTTGGTGTTGACGTTCCACTTGACCATCAGACTGCGGATGCAGGGCAGTTGTCCGCGTCTTTCTAATTCCAAGGAGTTCCATTAATTCCGAAAACAACCTTGACTCGAAATTCTTCCCTTGATCAGTATGAACTCTGTGGGAACTCCATGTCTGGAGATAAATTGATTGATGAAAATTTCTGCCACAGTTCTTGCTCTAATATTTTTCAAAGGAAAAGCTCCTACCCACTTAGTAAAGCAATCCACAGTTACAAGCAAATATTTGTTTCCTGACAAAGTCACCGGAAGTGGGCCAAGGATTTCCATCTGTACCCTTTCAAAAGAAGTTCCGACATTAAAAATTTGTAGCGGAGACTTCCCCTTTTTTGTGAGGCCCTTCTTTGAAACACAAACTTTGCAGGATCTACACCAATCCTCAACGTCTTGCTTACATGTCGCCCAATAGAAGCGCTTACGAATTTTCTCTAAGGTCTTGTTTATTTCAAAATGTCCTCCTGATGGAGAATCATGCACTTCTTCTAAAATTTCTTTCACGCGCTTCCGAGGAACGACAAGCTGAAGAAAACTAGATTTCAGGTTCGGGGCTTCCCATTTCTTATAAAGAATCCCTTCACGAAGAATTAAGGCATCCCAATACATCCAGTAAATTTGAGCAGAAACATCTTGAGCAGCTATCTCAGAACGATATGGACGCTCCCTCTCTCTCTTTCCACGAAGAATAATTGAAATACTAGGATCCTCCTCCTGCTCTTTGCGCCATGCTTCCAAACTTTCCCTTTCAAGGATTACTCGAGCAACCATCTTCTCTTCTGTACCCTTCTTTTCCACTCTAGCACAATATTCACATCCTAACGATTCACAGTCGTCTGGATAGCCCGTCAGCGTTCTTATGAGATTGCCCTTTCCGATGAATGACTTCAAATTCATATTCTTGGAGTCTCTCCAACCAACGAGCCAGTTGTCCTTCTAAATCTTTAAAAGACATCAACCATTTTAATGAAACATGATCAATTCAAATTAAAAATTTCCGACCTAGAAGATAATGTCGGAAGAACTTTATCGAATCAATAATCGCTAATAATTCCCGGCGAGTTACACAATAATTCCGCTCAGTTTTACTGAGCACCCGACTAAAAAAAGCAATTACTTTTTCATTTCCTTCTTGCTTCTGAGACAATACCGCACCGATACCAATATTAGATGCGTCTATGTCTAGAATAAACTCGCTCTTCCCCTTTGGAAAAGATAATATTGGGGAGGAAGACAACATTTGCTTCAATTTTTCGAAAGCATTTTGACACTCATTTTCCCATACAAATTTAATTTGCTTTTCTGTTAACGCATAAAGTGGTTTTGCTAAAGAAGAAAAGCCTTTCACAAATTTACGATAATATGAGCAGAACCCGAGAAAGCTTCGTAATTGTTTCTTAGTGTGGGGCGTTGGCCAATCTCTCACAGCAACAATCTTTTCAGGGTCCGTTGCAACTCCTTCTGCAGAAATTACATGCCCCAAATACTTTACACTTTTTTGAAAAAGAATACATTTCTTCGGATTAATTTTTAAATTTGCTTTTTGTAATCTCGAAAATACTATTTTAAGATTCTCAACCATTTCACTAAAATCTTTTCCGAAAATAATTACATCATCCAGATAAACTAAACATTTCTTAGATAATAAACCATGTAAGACTTTTTTCATTAATCTCTCAAATGTAGCAGGGGCGTTACACAAACCAAAAGGCATCACTGTAAAGTGCCAAAGCCCCCTACCGATAGAAAAAGCTGTCTTCTCCTTATTCTCGGAGCAAACTTTTAATTGCCAATAACCACTTTTCAGATCAAGCGTAGGAAACCAAGAATTACCTGAGAGTTGGTCCAGAATATCATCAATTCTAGGAAGAGGATAAGAATCTTTTATCGTCACATCATTTAATTTCCGATAGTCCACGCAAAATCTGAAAGTGCCGTCTTTCTTTCTCACCATGACGGCCGGAGAAATCCAGGTACTTTGTGACTCTTCTATCACTCCCTGTACTCTCATATCCTCAAGAATTTTATCAACCTCTTTTCTCATATGAATAGGAATTCGTCGGGGTACCTGCTTTATGGGGGGCGAATCTTTCACATTGATAACATGTTCATCAACATTACAATTTCCAGCCACAATGTCTTGGGAAAATACATCTTGATTATTAATCAAAAAGTCAGTGAAAATTTCTTTTTGAGCTTCCTCTAAATTGACAGAATTATTTTCAAAAAGTTCTTTCAAGATAAATGGGACTTTTCTAAAAGAATTATTAATTCGAGAGCAGTGAAGAATTTCTTTTTCATTAGATTGTATCTCACCGAAAAGAGAATCAAAAACATTTTCCAAATTAATCATTTTGAGGAAATCAACTCCCAACAAACATTCATCATTAATTTCCGTCACAAACATAGGGATTTCAACAGAATATTTTCCAATTTCTATCTTTACTTTAACTTTTGATTCAACTAACACCTTTTCTTTAGTCGGATATCTTAAATTATGATCTTTGACTCGAATTGTTTCCATATTTCTCTTCACCGACTTACTACTCAAAATCAAAATATCAGAGCCCGTATCTATCTTAAAAGAACAACTTTTTCCATTTAACTTTTCCAAATAACAAAAATTGCCATGTTCAATTCTTTCTACATTAAAATCTACAAAATTATTAATAATCGGGGCATTTTTTCTACAAGTCGAACTCGCCCCGCCAAGCTCAACTAATTCGCGTTTCCCTTTTCGTTAGGGCATTCGGAGCGAAAATGACCTGTCTTTCCATAGGTCCAACATTCTTTATTTTTGGCAAAATTGTTTCCTCGCCATTTCCTTTTTCGTATATCTCCACCTTTCTCTTTCTCTTTCTCTTTCCCATTTTTCCGCGCGTCGTTCCTCTCTCCCTTCTCAAAATTATTCTTCGCGAAATTTCCATTATATCTCGAAAAATTTTCTTTTCTCCTATCACAATTTTCCCCTTAAATTATCTTTATCGTTTTTGCCCTTTCAATGGCTACTTTTAACGAAGTGACTTCCTCTAATTGAAGAGTTTGTCTCACGAAATTATCGGATAAAGCCGAAACAAATTGGGCACACGCGATCTTATCTCAAATCGCGAAAGGACATTCCGGATAAGCCAGACGGGCCAATCTTTCTATTTCAGCACCGAAATAAGCTAAATCTTCCCCGAATTTTTGTTTCTTACTGGTAAAAAGAGAATAATAATTCTGCGTCAAATTCCCTTCTCCGAAAAAAAGTTCTAACTTTGATTTTAATTCATCGAAATTCAAATTCTCTAAATTTTCCACTGTCTCTAATACTGTTCGCGCCTTTCCCCTCAAACTCGCGTCAAAGCGATTGATTTTGTCGCGTCATCCCACTTATTCGCACGCGCGATGAGAATAAATTGAAAGAGGAACTCTCGCAGCGAAACTTTCCCGTCAAAAATATCGGGCTTTAATTTAAATCCCATTCTCGATTGTACGTCGATTTCCGCGGCACAACTCGCCCCAATATCACCGCTAGCTCTATTATTAGTAAGACTTAGCTGGTTTTCCTGAGACGCAGTCCTCTCCACAAGACGCCGCAGTTCCTCATCTCGCTGTTGCAGCAAAGTTTTATGCGTCTGTAGTTGTAATTGCTCCTCTCGCATCCGCTGGATTTCGCGCAACGCATCTTGCAGCGCATTCGCATCAGCCGTAGTTTCTCCGCTGGTAGCCGCTCGGAGCGGAGCCTGGGATCGTGTCACTCTCGGAGAATGTACATTTGACATGATTCTTTGTTGCCGTTCGATCTCGGACGAGCCCCCAAAATGTTGCGTCCGCGGGCCGACTCTGCGATATCTCGTTCGCACACCGCGTCTCACACACACTCTCATACGCGCCCGAAATAGAGACGCTCTCTTAGTAGACGAAGAAACTTTAATAAAACTTTAATAAAACGAATATGTAACAGAACAAAGCGAAACACAATAACAAGATATGCATGTAATAGTTATAAAGACTTAGCCGTCGGAGGATACGTCCTCACGGCACGACAGCTCGGGACCGAATCTAACATGGCGCCGATAAACAATCGCGCGCCGGTAGTTAAACAACAACCCTCCTGACGACGATTAGGGGATGAAAATCCAAGGACGCAACAATATGTATATATATTTATTAATATTGTCATTTAACATAAATAAAACATATAACTAATAACATATAACATAATTTAACATATATTAAAATATTTCTTACGTATATAATTATTTAAATTTTCAGAGACTTTTTCAAATCCTATTAATTTTGATTGTAATATATCTATTGTTGATTTTACGTCAAAAATACCCAAGTTATTTATTATCGCGCGTATGTGAATGTATTAGGAGTTCATATTGAAGTGTCCCGTGATTAAAGTCTGGGAATTTTAATTTTTTTGCCTTAGCACCGTCTATATGAATAATCTGTAAAATATTACAATTTAAAATTATTAATTAAATTAATAATAATTATAATTAATTATTAATTAAATTAAATAAATATTAATAATTGAATAAAAATTCAATTATTAATAACTTAACTATTAATAAATTTTATTGTAATAAATATAAATAAGTAATTTATTATAATTACTCGGTTTGGTTGAATATGAAAAGCAATCCGCTCAATCTCATTATTCCAGGCCACAACTTGAACCCGATGTCAGCTATTATTATTGACAATAAATTTTAATAATTTGTATTGTTATATCTTGCAAACAATTTTAGGTCCTTCTATTTCATCTATAAAACCTACAATTTCACTGAAATATTTTTTAAAAAATTTATTTTTTAAAATTTAAAGTTTTAAATATACATACATAAATATAAATAAAAAAAGGAAATAAAGAAAATAAATAAAAAAAATAAAAAAATAAATCAAATAAAAAATTAAAAATAACTAAAAACTAAAAAACTAAATAAAAATAAAAACTAAATAAAAATATACTAAATATAAAAACTTACACAGTAGAATCCTCAAATTGAATTGTTTCTAATATTTCATCAGAAACAAATTGTATAATCTCCTTTTCATTATTGCGATTTGAAATAGTAATTTCATTTTTCTCTATTTTTAACAAATTATCAGAATATTGTTTAAATTGTTTATATTGTTTAAATTTTCTTTCTCATTATCAGAATATTGTTTAAATTGTTTATATTGTTTAAATTTTTTCTCATTTTTTCCAAAAAATCATCATTTTTAAAAATACTGTAAATATAAATAATTAAAATCTCCTGAATCATGCCAGCCGAATTTTCCTTCCACCCACAACTCCTCTTCTGCTTCATCCCCCTCCTCTCCTCCATTCCCTCCGTCCCGTTTCCTCTTCCTCCATTGACTCCACCACCCACCGACCTCTCACCCTCTTCCCATCCTGTCAAACACTCCACACACTATCACTGTGGCAGAATCACGTCACCTTACTCCGCTCGCCATCTTTCCTCCAAAAATGTAAATGTAAATACAAAATATCGTGTAAAACATTCAGTTTTCGGTAATCTTACCTTAATACTTTTATGCATAGAATAATAAGAGCAATCAATTGGTGTAAAGAAAACACATAATTGCTTTCAAAAAAAGTATGCAGCTGCATGTTGCAAATTACATACTTTTTCTTAATAGCAACTATGTGTTTTTTATAACTCAAAACCTTATAACTCAAAAAGTACTTAATGAAAAATGTTTAATTATAGTGTTTTGGAAAGCCCTCGAGGCAAGCTACAAGAATATGCAAAAGTATATAGGGTGTCCCATTTAAAAAGTTGGAGGTGACCTTCACGTGACCTTCAAGCAACTATTCAAGGTCAAACTAATGACACTATCTTATGTGCCTCTCGAAACCGTACAACTTTTGTCTGAAACATTTTTGCTGAAAATGTTTCGTTGAAGAATTATCGAGGTGCGTTTTTAAAAATGGGACACCCTGTATATACAGAGTATATCAGACCACCCGTCTACCCCTCTTATTTTGAAAAGGGATGGTGCTAGGAAGTTGGGACAAACATGTTAACCATAAAAGCCTATCTGAAGTTTCTGATGATAGTACTTTCATTTTTGGGAAACCCTCGGAAATACCGGAAATCGAGGGCAACTTAAAAATGGCAACATGGGGCAACCTGGGTATCGTTGGGTAGAGCTTTTAGAAAGAAACAACTTTTGCTTGAAGAAAAATTTAGTATCACTTACCGTTATCGAGAAATGATCAAAAAACGTTGCAATTGTTACGCTCAAACTTCTCAACTTCTTGCTTTAAAACATCGAGTGAGACTCGTGGTACGGATTATGGGCTAAACATTAACATTTCAAATGCTTTTTCATTCGAAAAAGGCATGATTTTCACCAAAAAGAATATCAGTCACTACGCGATAGAGTCTACGTCATGTTGCCATTTAAAATTTTTAAGTTGCCCTCGATTTCCGGTATTTCCGGGGGTTTCCCAAAAATGAAAGTACCATCATCAGAAACTTCAGATAGGCTTTTATGGTTAACATGTTCTTCCTAGCACCATCCCTTTTCAATATAAAGGGGTGGACGGGTGGTCTGATACACCCTGTATAAACTACACACACACACACACACACATACACGCACGCACACGCACACGCACACGCACACACGCGCGCACACACACACACACACAACACAAATAAATTGCACGTAAAAAATTAGTACAAAATATCATAAGCATCAATTCATATACATATACATATATGTGTAGTATCAAAGTTATATTTCACTTTCCTTGTAAAAAAAATTTATTCCACTCAAAAAATTTCAATTTTCCGTTAACTTTCTCGACCGCGTCTTATTTTGCGTCATAATCTTTCTTTCTCTCACCGCGCGTTTACTTCGCTAATTGCTTTTGTATTATTTGTCTCATCTTTCCACGTGTTTCCGAGCTCGCCTTATCGCTCCTCAAAAAGTTGTTTATGAGTTCGCGCACGGTATCATATTACCTACGCGTGATCGACATGTTCTCTCTCTCGTTCACGTTCGCGCTTTTTAGAATCTTCCCTTTTTAGATTTTTTATAAAATCTAAAAAGAGAAGATTTTTCCTTTATAAAATCACGTATAATATGAATATTTCCTTTGCAATTTGTCCCTGAATTTTGCCCTTTTTTGCAAATTGTTTATCCGCGAGATCTTATCACTTCTTCAAAATTTTGCGTGTTTCTTACTCAGAGACTTTCTTTTTACCGCCGTTTTCTGCACGGTTTACTATATTTGCTTTGATACTCAATTATCGTTTTTCTTTGGATTTCACCGCTACATAAATTTCTTCGCGTGAATCTCATATTGAAATGAAATTTTCCGTACAGCTACCGTATCCCGATTCGCTCCGCGTCCTTATCAATCATGAAATCGAAAAGCAATCGCGAAGTCCTGTCACGGTTGTCAGAAAAGTCTTTTTGTTCTTCTACAAATCCCCTTTTTATTAATAAAGAAAGATCGTGATCCGAAAACTGCAGTTACTTGCTCTCGAGATCGGTATATAGCTGTAATCGGACGATATAATTTATTTGGTTGCTTATCACGTATTTCAGGTTCTTTGTTAAACGGTCGCCAGCTACTTTTGCCGCCAAGTAGCAAGGATTGAATTTCCGGGTTCTATACAGACCACGTGAAAATACTGGGTGAATAAGGAATAACTCAACTCCCTGGTTATATCCACCTCCATCCTTTGATAGTTCTCATCCCAATAAATCACCTCCCCAATATGTTATCAAAATAAAGAGACACAATTCTGTTTTGAAAATTGAAGGTTTATGTTTCGTTTTTCGAATACAATTGTACGATCTACTGATTAGTATTAGTATTACAAATCGTTTCGTGAATTATTAGATTATCTCTCGGTACAAAGAAGACTATGTTCGACTTATATTACGGGCAACGTCCCGTCCGCGGGTATTGTAACGTCTACGCTCGATAATCGTATAACGCCGACTGACCAGCAGAGCTGCCAGACAGTGATGCCAGAAACTGACCCCGGTAGCACACGCACACAAACGCGACGCGTACATGTGCTGCGCAGTACGCTTTGCGCCGAAAAATTAACGCAGATCTTGTAGATTGCAAACATTGTGTCTGTACTTCATCCAACAATAACAGGACACACTGTCCTCTCCTGGGTGAAGACACAATGTTTGCAATCTACAAGATCTGCGTTAATTTTTCTTTTGCGGCTGGAACCGGTGGAGGACTTATTTCATGTGTCCGGCGGAAGGATCAGTGATAACCACGGAGAAACACGCACACGAACAAATAACATTTCACTTGCTGATGATGGTCCAAAATCAGGACCGAAACGTTCAGGATAAATAAACAATTTTACGACGAAAAAGAAGAATTATTTGGTCACCCATTACATTGTGACGGGTCACATTTCCCGACGCCGCGGATCAGGCTCGCCGGTACCAGGATTCGGGTGAAGGGGAGACTCCGGTATGCGTTAAGTAACTCAGACGTGTGTAGAACAGAGTTTATTTGCTTGATAAAGATAGAAAGAATATTACATATGTACATGCAGCGTGGCGTAAGCAAAGCGATATATACAGTGTGGTCCGGAGACCGAAGCAGGCGGCGAATATATCGGGCGGCTTGCAGGCCGCTACGAACGGCGCTATATACAGTGTGGCCCGAGGACCAAAGCAGGCGGCGGATATATCGGGCGGCTTGCAGACCGCGCCGAGCGGCGCTATGTACAGTGTGGTCCGAAGACCGAAGCAGGCGGCGAATATACCGGGCGGCTTGCAAACTGCTACGAACGGCGCTATATACAGTGTGGTCCGGAAACCCGGTGCGTCTTAGTCTACGGACAGCACGAAACACGGGTCGGGCTGAGTCCCACGTCAGCCCGCGGTAGGAGGCGTTTACCGGATACTCCCGGTGGAGTCGAGAGACACCTCGACGTGGACAGGTAGCGGAATACCGGATACTCCCGGCGGAGTCGAGAGACGCCTCGACGTGAGCAGGTAGCGGAATACCGGATACTCCCGGTGGAGTCGAGAGACGCCTCGACGTGTACAGGTATCAGGATGCCGGGTACTCCCGGCGGAGTCGAGAGACACCTCGACGTATACGGGTATCAGGATGCCGGATACTCCCGGCGGAGTCGAAAGACGCCTCGACGTGGGCAGGTAGCGGAATACCGGATACTCCCGGTGGAGTCGAGAGACGCCTCGACGTAGACAGGTATCAGGATGCCGGATACTCCCGGCGGAGTCGAGAGACACCTCGACGTATACAGGTATCAGGATGCCGGATACTCCCGGCGGAGTCGAGAGACACCTCGACGTGGATTGGTAGTTAGACTGGATCGTGTTCTTGCTCGGATTGCTGGATGGGATCTGGTGTCGGTGTATCGGCCGGGCCGCCTTATATACCCGGCCGGCTGCATTCCTGAACTCTCCCACCGCTTGAGGCCTGGGTGGGCGAGTGTGAGAGCGAGCGAGAAAGCGAGTGAGCAAGCGAGACAGTAAGTGAGCAAGTGAGAGCGCGAGCGAGGAAGCGAGACAGCAAGCGTGTAAGCGAGAGCGCAGGCGAACAGGTGAGAAAGAGAGAGCAGGAGAGAGAGAAAGACAGACAGTCAGAAAATATATTTTATTACGTTTTAGGAACGGTGCCTAGTTGCACCGTTACAACATTAGCGCTCGGCTCTTAATTAGCCCACTTTGCATTATTATATAATATAATAAATAATCAATATATAATACATAGTACATATATTTAATACAAAAAGGCTATAAAAAACATGTAACGCTGTCACTCGTATCAAGAAGCGAGCAGCGTCGCCCGTCGTCTTTGTTGCCGGCTTGGTAGGAAGGAGACAGCAAACAGTATATCTGTCCTCTTCTACTACTCGAAGCTAGTCGAAGCGCCGAGCTCACACGTACGCAGTTTTCGCGTACGTGTACTTGTGTGCGTCATCCTCTCAACTACGGTTGCGTGTTGCTAGGGTACTAGAGACCCTGTATAAAAAGACTCGCCAACTTGTCACGTGATCGTTGGTGGACTTTGATTGGCTGGGATATGGATCGCAAATTTGTGCTCTATGAAGTCACAATATAACTTGTTCCGAGGATGAATAAGTGGTTAAGTGAATGGTTATACAAAGATATTATTTTTTAACATCTGTTGTTAGTAAGTAAATTTATTATATCTAGTAAAATTATGAGGAAAAGCGATATATGTTGTCATGGATAAGCTTTGAATTAATAAACGTAGACGCTTGATAGTAATTAAATAAGTAGTACGAAAGTTAGAGATACCTGTTTCATTAATAATATAATTCTTATTGTAGATTTGGATTTATACATATTTTAATTACATTTTAATATACATTGAACTTGTTGAAGTGCACATATGAAAGTGCACATAAAAAAGTTTAATTAAAAAAAGTTGGATATTGAAATAATTGTGGAAACAGCTTACAAAAAATTAATTTATATTATAGAATACATAATTAAAAATATGCTAAAAGTATTACAAAAGATATGATTTAAATTTAATGAAATTTAAACTTATTCTGCAAAATTAGTTCCGTAACATTTATAACATGCTTCAATACTTCATTTTCCTTTATAAGTTTGCGCACAGTCCTTTTAATAGAATAAACATCTGAAGACAAACAGATATTTTTAGAATTTGACATAATGCACAAATTTTTCTCTATTGAATATCTTTTTTCAATTTCATTAATTGATAACGGAAGTGTAGTAAATGGGCAATTAGTTTGATGATTCTTAGAACGCACTTGCTTCTTGGATAACTTTACAGCACTTTCCATTGTATTGATTATTGTACAAGCTAAGTTTCTTGCAGAGATACAAAAATGCTCAGATGTATCAACTGCTTGACAAATATAATTATCAAGTCTTTCTTTAACATTGTGCACATGAGTTTCCTCCTTTTTCCGCTTTCTAGGTTGCGACTTGCTATAAGAATGCTCTATATATATGGATCACAATTTGAACGAGAATCTTGAAGAATTGATTGAATCTTGAAGAAAAATTAATCTTGAAGAATGAAAGTATTGCATCCTTTTTCACTTCTTCCCGGCTACCCACTACCAATAAATCCAATGGCTCAAAGTGCACCTGGAAATGGAGAGAAGCATTTTTTAAACTATTTTTATTTGGATCCTGTATAACATTCTTACATGATGATCGCATAGTACTCACCTCGCACAATCTAAGGTTTTACACAACACGTTTGGACACATTTTCGCCCAAAGCAGCATATGACCATGCTTTTCGATAATTGTCTTCTTTGGGGAATCGCACCAATGAATATCCTTGATAAGATGTGTGTTGAAGCACCTCGATGCGCAGCAGATGTGTGGAATTGCACAATAGAAAATCCAAATCTACGATAAGAATTATATTATTAACGAAACAGGTGTCTCTAACTTTCGTACTACTTATTTAACTACTATAAAGCGTCTACGTTTATTAATTCAAAGCTTATTCATGACAACATATATTGCTTTTTCTCATAATTTTACTAGATATGATAAATTTACTTACTAACAACAGATGTTTAAAAATAATATCTTCGAATAACCATTCACCTTACCACTTATCCATACTCGGAACAGGTTATATTGTGGCTTCATAGAGCACAGATTTGCGATTCATTCCCAGCCAATCAGAGTCCACTAACGGTCACGTGACGAATTGGCGAGTCTCTTTTTACACGACCTTTATAGGGTACACGTTCTGGCATCGCTGCGACTGACCTCGAGTCCCGGTCCGCGCTCTCGCACATCGCCGCGCTCTCCCCACTCTCGCTCTCCCTGCGCGCATTGGCTGCGCTCGCGTTCCCGCTCGCCGCCATACCTCTATAACGGGTGTCGCGCAAGTTTTCGCTGTTCTTTCTCTTTCAGATTTGTTCAGTCATCCCGGGTTAACAAGGTAAGTATGGTAACGCAATGGTAAGTACAACAAATGCTAAGACTAACGATAAATACTCTTTCTAGATTCTTTTCTTAAATTAATAATACTTTTAAACTTTACCTCTAAATCTGATTCTATTTCAGTAATATGTCAGATATAATTCGAATAAAATAACATATACTTTCAAAAAAACTATCACACTATATTTTCAAAATAAAACTTTAGCTCTACATTCTTAACAGAATCTTTTTTTCCTCAATCACTTAAAACTATCCGCGTTCGCGTTGACCATAACAAAACAAATAAAACAAACAAAACAAAAATAAAAACTTATTTTCCTTATCTTTTTATCAATTCGTTGTCCGGTATTCTGCGCTGGTTCGTAATCTCATCATATCTCCTTTCGCCAATATAGTATTCTCCATTTGAGGTCCCTCGTCGTATTCTCCGATCCATTGTTCATCCTTTGATTAGGTTCCCTCTGTGTCTTGGTTTGGTTCCTTTCGTCTAGGCGCCCGCTGTCAACGCAATTTAATTTAGACGGTCGCAGAAATCAGTTAGCATTAAACTGAGGTTCAATTTTAACCGAAGTTTCGTTAAAGTGCGGGTTGACAAAAATTGGTAGAAATGGGCATCAGACGTGACTGCAGAAGTGATGGGCAAACTCCGAACTAGAGATCCTCTAGGGAGAGATGGAGAAACAAATAGGTTGTTTCTAATTGGCTGTCGCAATTTTTATGAAAATCGGAAATGAGGGAGACAAAGAAATGTTTAAAAGAGAGTGTGATCAGTGCGATGTGTGTGTGTGTGCGTCTGCGCGCGCGCGTGCGTGAGAGAGCTATTTTTATATAAGATATATAATAAGACATTCAAAAATTTTATTTTATTTTTGTTTTTATAATTTAAGGGTAATTATAAGATAAGTTTTAACTAAAATGAGTTTTTTTTACTTTTATGCAAGAAGAAGATAATACTTACATTTAACTTAATCTAACTTACATAATTAATTTTAGTAATATATTTATTTGTAGTTTAATTATTAATTTATTTATTTAAAAATAGCTGGCTGCTGTGCAGGATATTACATAAATTCTGCACAAAAAATGTGTTGATTCTCAAGAACGATACAAAATGTACAATTTTTTCAGGGATGCAAAAAGATGAGAAATGTGGATAAAAAATTTAAATAGATCTATACACCAACATTAATTTTTTTTATGTGAGATATGAGAAACCAAATTTTATGATAATTTCTTTATATTAATAAATAAAATATTTGCTGACAGACTCATTCAATTCTTCATGTTAAATAGGTTTATTTTATAAATAACATATCGGAAAGACACGTGATGGAAAGAAGAGATTAAAATCAACAGCAATTCCAACTATTTTTAAAAATAATGAACAAAACGCGTACATTGTTCAGCAGCCTATTCCAAATTCTGGTTAGTATTGTTAGTAAGAAAAAGTATGTAATTTGCAAGCCTAATATAGCAGCTAAATATTTTTTCTTATAAACAACTATCTGTTTTCTTTATGCCAATTGATTC
This sequence comes from Lasius platythorax, assembly GCA_963971435.1. Lineage (NCBI taxonomy): Eukaryota > Metazoa > Arthropoda > Insecta > Hymenoptera > Formicidae > Lasius > Lasius platythorax. The sequence goes on along the minus strand of OZ020540.1, from coordinate 10,050,380 downwards.
CTCTCATTATTTTGTGCATAAAAGTATTGAGATAAGATCATCGAAAAATGAATATTTTACAAGATATTTCATAGTTTATGTAAGATTATGCCAAATTAAAGTATAAAATATCTCGTAAACTATTCACTTTTTGGCCATCCTACCCTTATAATTTTTTATGCAGAATATTGCAAGGAATCGATTTATATAAAAAAATAGGGTGGTTTCATTTAAAAACTTCAAGGGGACATTGATATCTCCGAAGCGCCTCCACCTGGACAAAAGTTATTATCGCCATATGATAGCCTCCTTCGTACCGTACAATTTTGGTTACACAAATCTTCGTCTAGACCTTATAGATTCGAAGATATTTAAGGTGTTAATAGTTATTGCCTCACCCTGTATAGAACTTAAACTAAAAACTTGTACATGAGTATATTAATAACTACTATTTTTCTTGAATTTATATAAATTATTATGTTATTATGGAGATTTATATATCTTTACTTCCCTTCCGTATATCTTTACTTCTACTTGATTTTCGAGCAATGATCGACATAATAATACAACTTACGTTTCGACATAGTAATGTAACTTTTCATAATATATGTAACTCTTCATAATAAAATTTATACATATTATTTTGAAAGACTTATTAACCAATCCATACTATATTTAAAATTATTTTCAATCCAAATAATAGTGCTTTATTATTTTTTTAATCACATTTTGTTATTTCAATATTTAAAATAATACATCTCTATATTTTAAACATATTTTAATTTTTTGTCGCGTGAAGTCTTCTGTTTCCGATTTTCATAAAAATGGTGACAGATTGGTCTATTCATATATGTAATACTCCTATATTGCTAGCCTCGGGCGCAAACATTACAGTGCGGACGATATAGTTCTCGATCCCACAAATATTGGATGATACTGCGTTGTGCGCATGCGTTAGCAATTTCTACTAACGAGTCATTTGTAGGTTATGTCATAGTTGCGTGGCGTTGTTTTTGTACATTAAATAATATAGTTTGATTTTTAACAATGGGTCGAATGTGTTCAAAACGTCACATTTGGATACCAAATGTTTGAGCAATTGATTCATGGTTGTATGTTTGATGACCTTATTACAATCTTGACCAATCTACTATCAGCATATGATACTTCTCCGTTGGTGATTCTTCTTTTGAGTCGAGCAGTGTTATTTTCTTGTATTGTTAAATTCATGTTGCTTTGTTTAATTTCTGTATTGATTTCTTCTATGGTCAAATCCAAAGAAATGTCTTTAATCATTACGTTTCTGTAGACCATGTATCACGGTATTTCTATTTCAAATTGTGACTGCATTATATATTTGTTTTTGATTGCGTCATTAGCTGCTGCTCTAGATGGAAAGAATACTTGACATCTATATCTACTGCACCTTTCTACATATGAAAAGTTTATACCGAGTTTGTACAGGTAACGTCTAATTTCTACAATGAATAATGGTCTAGGGCGATTAGTTTTGTCTTCTATTTTGCAGGTAAGGATGGCGCTGAAAGGGTCGATATCCGATTTAACATAAGCGATGACAGTAGGCTTCTGTGCGTTTTTCTGGCTCGAATCATCTGATGCAAGGTTGTTAGGATCACTGGCTTTTCTTTTGGCCTGTGTAAATTTCCTGTTGCTGCCTAATGACGTTCTTTTGTTGGATTTGTTGTTTGATGAATCATCTGTTATCGGTTCTTGTGGGTTTCTCTTCTTACTAGAGATGTTATTTTTATTTGTCATCTCTTCGCTGAGGCTTGTAAAGAGTTTAAAATTACGCAAATTCTCATCCGATGACAAAACTTGAGTGATTCATATTTTCTCTAGATCTATATTTTCTTCAGCAATGTCATTGTGGAACTTCTTTCATAGTTATTTTATTAATGGATCCCTCACCCGCCTGGATGCGGGTGAGGCTATGATTATCACTTGCAAGAATTATTCTTAGTACAACTGTTTATTTCAACAGAAAATTTAATTATGCCAAAAACTGAACCCGTAGGTTTAAAAACCATTGATATAACCAAAAAGCTAACAATCTAAGAAGCTGACAAATATACCTCTCTTCACTCTCGACTTTTTCGATCTGTGTACGACTTAGCTAATAATTTTTGAGTGTCGCCATCTAGCAATCTAATCTGCAATTAATTTTCGTGTACGGGCTCAATACAGCATCCGTGCTTCCATGGGAGAGGTTCATTTGGACACAGTGCGATTAGACACAACCACTCATATCGACCAGTGCTTAGGGTAACCAGCACGATTGACCAATCAGAGAGTCCTACGTTCAATGACCAATAAACAATGTGTTCAATTGAATGCCACCCGCTTCTATACTCGTCTATTTTCTTTAGTAGAGATCCTCTAGGGAAAGACAGACCCATATATGTAATACCACAGTTTAACCCAGTTACGACAGTAGCCGAAAATCAGAGTACAAAATTCCAGTACGGATGCGCGAGAAATCCAACTAATATGACAGCTGATCCCGTGTCATCATGTTCATTATATTAAAATTGGTGGATACACTTGTGCCACAGTGTGATTATATGCTATAAATATGTTATTCACAATATATTTTATATAGTATGTAGCTTTAAGATTTTATTCTCATAAAATTTTTATAAAATTAAACTTTTTTAATACGTTTTTTTAGATACAAAATCAGTATAAAAAGGGAGGCTAATAAAAGCCAGCGCGCGGATATTATGCGCAACAATTTTATTTCTAAATTCTTCTTCAAACGTTTTAATCCTTTCTTTGGACCATCCTTAGTATATTAAATAATATTGAAATTCACGTGTCAATGCCCGCATTCCCAGCTTCATCTCCGGTCCTCCCAGCAAGCGAGGATGAGATGCAGAGCGAGGCGCGAACGTTCTGACCTCCGCAATTAAACAAACGATACTGACCGTTATCCCCTAAACAGGCTTTATATAGGGGACACGTCAATACACAAGGAGGGGGGCGAGAAGGGCGTCGAATTACAGGGCTTACTAGATCTTGTTTAAGCGCTCTACAATCGTTGTGTACGTGTTGTGTAGACATTCCGTGTCCGTTTGTCGGTTGAGACTATTTTTTTGCGCTTGATAAATAGCATTTCCGATAATAATCTTTTATTTAAATTAATTTCTTCATCCAAGATTTCAACTTTATCCCATTCAAACTCATGATTTAGTAATTTATGATCTGTGATCACAGACTTGCGAGGTGTTTCTACCGATATGACTGCGATGCTCCGCGATACGTGTTTTTAATAGTCTGCCATTTGGCCAACATAGGACGCATCGCAGTCTTTACAAGTTATTTTATAAACCACGTTTTTTCGCGAGTTATTCGGAAGGGGGCTTTTGTGTACTTTAATATACGAGCGTAGTTTATTTATGCCAGTGTATGACATAATTACATTTTGATCGCGGATTACTTGCCTAAATTGTTCCGAAATTTCCGGGACGTACGGAATATTAAAAAACGTGAAGCGATTAGTGGTGTTATTGATAGCAACATCCCGCTCACCCTCCACCTTTTTCTTTTTACTGTTGAATAATGTTTTTAATCTAGAGTGGAGGATTTGAAATATGAGCGGTAATGGGTAACCGTTGTCCAATAAAGTTTTAATCACAAATTCGAGAATTTTGTGTTTGAAACCTTGGATCATCATATTTGAAACGAACTTGTTTAAAACATGTCCATATTAGACTTTCGATTTGAAATTATGTAGATTCTTTTCATATTGAGCAAAACGGTTTAAATGTGGTGGTATTATATTATGTCTTACACAATTTTTGAGAAAATTTATGCGCAATCGTAACTTCGTGATAAATTTTTATAAATTGATCCATTGTTTTATATGTGGCCTTGCTTTTTACAAACATCCCTATAGAATTAGCAATGGAAAGCATCCTTGGGAGATGGGACTGTATAAGTAAAAATTGTTCTATTTCGCGAGATGAATTCTTATGTGCAGTCCGTTTCGTTCTCAATTCTACATTTTTCTCTTTCAATAATATACACTATCAACAAATCTTTGGCACACCCATGGGCTCTCCTTTATCACCAATTATTGCGGACATCTTCTAGACACACTTCATTTCGTCGCAATTGGTTTGTGGACTTCAAGTCAATAAACAATGGCAGAACCATATCGCTTGGAGACGATGGAGAGTGCGGTATACATGGTGTCGGTACAGTTTTAATCAAAAAATTTGTAAATGGTATATGGCAAGAGGCACGCATATAAGGAGTGTGTTATATGCTAAAAATAAAGAAAAATCTGTTTTTTATAGGTGTGTGTACGACAAAAGGTTTCAAGATACAGTTCAAAGACAATTAAGTTAAAATACTGAGAGGAGGCGAAGTTGTCGCGTCGGGAGTTAAACAAAATAACGATATTTATGTTGTTCTTGCCAAGACAATCACAAGGAATTGACGAGGCGACCGTGTCATCTGTCAGTTTTTAAATGTGGCATGAGCGGCTCGGTCATTTGAATGAGAGAACAGTGAACGACTTAGAAAGGACTGAAGAAAGGACTTGTAAAAGGACTTGATAAGACAGACAAGAACAAATTCTTCTGTGACGCGTGTAAAATCTAAAAGGCACACCGTCTCCCATTTGAGAAAATTGTCAGGGAGTGTACTAATCCAGGTGAGCTGATACATACTGACATGTGCGGTCCAATGTCGGTAGAATTGGTCGACGGCTCAAGATTTTTCGTAATGTTCAAGGACGACGCTACTGGTTTTCGTTACGTTTACTTCATACGTCATAAGTCTGATGTGTTTGATTTGTTTAAAAAATACGAAAAGTAATCGAGAACAAAGAGTTCTACGAGTGATGAGCAGAACCAAGAGGAAGAAGAAGATAAAGAAGACTCCTTGCCTGTAGAAAAAGTAGATCGTCCAGAGATCGAACAACAAATTGAAGCTATCTACACAGAACCTAAACTTTGAAATCGTTCTACTATCAGACAACTTGACATGTATGAGATAAATGTTACAGAGTTTGTCTTCATTTCAAGAAGCAGTCAATGGAGATGAGGCGTCTGAGTGGAAAGAAGCCATTTGAAACGAGCTCGAAGCTCACCGAGAGCGGCCCCTGGAAAATCGTGAAGAAGAAACCGGGGACGAGAACTATTGATTCCAAATGGGTCTTCAAAATCTTGAGAGACACTGAAAGGAATGTCTATAGATACAAAGTACGATTGTGCACCAGAGGATTTATGCAGCAACAAGGCGTGGACTTCAATGAAACTTTTACACCAGTTGTAAGGTATGATTCAGAATACTTCTTACAAGTAAACCTCTTACCTTCTACCCTCGCGATTGAAATGAGACTTTGGAAAATGATTTAGGTATGTCTCAGGATCATTTAAAGCTAACCAGATTTAATGCAAAATTTCTTGGAGTACCAGAATTTGGAATTATTATTGAAGGCTTGGTGGCGTCTGCCACCCAAACTAATAATTGCATTTGCATGTATTTCTATGGGTAACGTTGTTTCTGAATATTCTCACAAAATTTCCTTTGTTTGCAGCGACTAGCAGTCTCTGACTGGAGTGCAGTTTTGCTACTTTCCAACTTATTCATTAGCTATAAATCAATTTATTCGTAGTTTTATTTTATTAATGATTAGACAACAATTATAAATAACAAATTTATTTTTTGAAACGATTTTATACATAGTTTATGTGCAATATTTTAAGCACTATAGCTTGCGTGTGACCCCCTCCCACGCGCTCGTGGACAGAGGTGGGAGCGCTCGACTGGCCTACTGCGTATGCGGCTCAGGTGGGGATAGGTACACGCGTGGAGAGAAGGTGAGCGCGGCTACAAAGATCCGCACAAAGCGGAAAGCGCGATAGCCGCTATAGGTATATAAAGTGAGCCTGGCAATAAATGTAGGTATAGCAAAGTACAGATATGGATAAAGATATAACAGAATACAGATATAGAGAGTGTGCTAAAGGAAAATGTGGACAAGGAGAGAGCGCGATAACACAATGTAGATGTACGGATGGGACAAAAGGAGTTGAACAACGTAGAAAAAGCTTTGCGGAAATGGCACGGACAGAGGAGTTGTAAACATGAAGTCGAGATCTTCAACAATATGCAATGAAATATATTATTCGATAAAATACAGCTTGTAACTGGCGGGTCACAATAAAAAAAACTGTAAAAACTCACAAATTATTTTAGATACCAGTGTTGTTAAAAATTACTTGTAGGATTCCATTCCAAGATTCCAAACAAAAATATGGCGATGGTACCAAAAAACTATGATAATTTCGAAAAAAATATTTTGTTTTTTTGAAGTACCTTCCACCCATTTTATTGGTTCAGGAAAATTATTTGTTGTAGAATACTGTCTCAAAATTCTACAGAAAATATGGCAATGGTACAAAAAGCATATCATGATTTAAAAAAATAAAAAACAATCTTTTATTTTTTTAAACTTCCGCCTACCTATTTTATTGATTCGAAAAAATTACTTGTAGAATACTATTCCAAAATTCTACAAAAAATATATGGCGATCGTACCAAAAGCATATCATATTTAAAAAAAATAAAAAAGAATACTTTATTTTTTAAAAGTACCGTTTACCCATTTATTGCTTTCAAAAAAATGATGTCTGATAGAAAACTATTCTAAGATTATACCTACAAAAATTTTTTCGTAATTGTACCAGAAAGATATCGGGACTAAAAAAAGCAAGAACATTTATTTATTTTTTTAATCAATATTTCTGAAATCTTTCTCGAATTTTCCACAAATGTGTCTCAATGATATCAACAACATATTAAAATTTCATCAAAATCGGTTAAGCCGATCAAAAGATATGAATTATTTTCGAAATTTCTATTTTTATTTTTTACACCAAAACGGTTCAATATTAAGGGCTAATATTTGGCTAAATTGTAAGTAACACTAATAGCAATCAGAGCAAAAAAATGAGCATGATCCGTGTGGGGGCAGATTGATCCTTCTTATTCGGCTACGGCCTTTGGTATTTATAATTGTTGTCTAATCATTAATAAAATAAAACTACGAATAAATTGATTTATAGCTAATAAATAAGTTGAAAAGTAGCAAAACTGCACTCCAGTCAGAGGCTAGTCGCTGCAAACAGGGGCAATTTTATGGGAATATTCAGACACAACGTTACCCATAGAAATACATGGAAATGCAATTATTAGTTTGGGCGGCAGAGGCTACCAAGCCCCCAACAATGATTCCAAATTCTGGTGCTCCTGGAAATTTTGCAGTAAATCTGGTTAGCTTTAAATGATCCTTAGGCATACCTAAATCATTTCTTAAAGCCTTATTTTAATACCGAGGGTAGAAGGTAAGAGATTTACTTGTTAGTTTGATGGCCATGGAAGACCTCGAGTTAGTTCAGTTCGACATCCAAACTGCTTTTCTCCATGGGGAACTGGAAAAAAAATCTTTATGGAAATTCCTGAGGGTCTGCACATCGAAGTAGAATCAAATAGAGGTAAAAAAAATGAAGTTGTCTGCGAACTAAAAAAATCTTTATACGGACTAAAACAATCTCCCAGGTGTTGGAATAAAAAATTCAGTGATTTTTTGAGACTATTTAATTTTAAAGAAACCGAGGCAGATAAATCTATATTTGTCGGCAATTTTAATGAAGTAGTTGTATATTTTGCATTATTTGTGGATGATGGCGTGATTGCGGCTAAATTGCGTGAAGTGATAGATTCGGTCATTAAGGGACTGACAATGAGTAATGCTTTTAAAATCACAATCGGTAATGCGAGTATGTTTGTCGGCGTTTAAATTGAGCGTAATAGATAAAATAAATCTGTTCATATACATCAGAGTGCGTATGCTAAAAAATTCTCAAAAGATTCGGAATGAGTGATGCAAAACATCTGTCTGTGCCTGCTGATTTTAATGTTGTATTGTATCCAGTAAGCGAAGACGATGTAAAATTAAATAACGTTCCTTATAGAGAAGCAGTGGGATCACTCATATTTTTGTCAATTGTATCGCGTTCCGATATTACATATGCGATAAACTCTGTTAGCAAATATTTAAACAATCATAATGCTGATCACTGGCGTGCGGTCAAGAAAATTTTTCAATATGTCGCAGGTACTTTTAATTATAGTATTGAGTATCAAAGTGACAGGAACGAATCTGAACTGACAGGTTTCTCAGATGCATACTATGCGAGTGACGTGGAAACAAGAAGATCGACTACGGGTTATCTCTTTAATTTAGGAAACGGACCTATAACTTGGACATCACAAAGACAAGACTAGTGACACTCATTGTCAGTACGACTGAGTCTGAGTATGTTGCGGCAGCAACAGCTGCGAAAGAGGCAATTTGGATTAGAAAATTATTGAAAGACATCGGATATCCATGTGTTAATGTTACACCTCTATATGTAGATAATCAAAGTACTATTAAACTAATAAAAAATTCTGAATTCCATAAACGCACAAAACACATAGATACCCGATATTATTATATCAGAAAGAAAGTTAATACAAATGAAATTTCTGTTAATTTTGTTCCTTTTGACCAACAAAGAGCCGATTTTTTTACCAAGACATTATCCAAAGAACATTTTAAACGCTTGAGAGAGTATTGGTGTGAGAATGATCGAATTCTAATGCGCTCAAACGGCGGAAGTGTTAAAGTAGTTTGTCGCACATTAATATTATTTATTGTGTAACCACGGAAACGAAATTTATAATTAGAAAGAATTGCAAGAAAACACATCGCATCCGCTCATTTATTAGTCGAGTGTGCTCGAATTGCTCGAATTGCTCTCTTGTAGAGAAAAGTCAATTTGTAATCTGCCTATCTTTCGTGTTGTGAAATAAAATTTAAATTTTATTTTTCATAAAATTCCTTTCGACTAATCATTTATCTAAAATAACAACAACAGGTTTTATAGTTGAATGACAAATTATAAATCTATTCTAAATATGTTACTAATAATTAAATTTACTTATAGCACAATATATGTATGTATTTGTATGTATAAAGTACATATACTAGTGCTTCAAGAATTTAAGTATTTCGTGTATTTATCTATATTTAAATACTCTTTTGATAATTCAGCTTTTAACTGACAAGGGAACCTCGCGAACTCTGAATTTCTGCTTTTAATGAGCTTTGGATATGTTGTAGTCTAGATAAAAATAAGAGACACATATTTTTTTATAGCTGCCCAAATTGCCGTTAAGGGGGTGAAACACCCCCTTTAAAAAAATCGATTTTTATATTACTGAATGAATACCGTCGAAATGGAAAAAGATATGAAAAAATGTTTCAAATGAAAGTTTTATGGTTTTTTATGTACTTTATATAGTGTAATCAGATTTTTCGAAAATATCATATTTTTCGAAATTCTTTTCCACCCCCATAATTTTTGAAAATTTTGAGATTTGTCTTATAACAAAAGTTAAAGCATATTTAACGCCAAATTCAACCATATATGATAAAGTTGTATTTCGGAAACGCATTTTTCAGAAATAAGCTATAAATTCCTCTATACGCGCCCCATATTCGTATCCGTCTTATAGCGCTCGCTACTCATGGCGACAGTTTCTCTTCGTAATCTCACAAGGACAATCGTGATTTATCCACAAATAATTTACATCTTATAATTCACGTATTTATATTTAATAATTAAATTTATAATAGTTTATATATTTATATATAATAATTTATAATAAATAATTTTTTTACACGTATTATAATTTTTATTTATTTATATACTTATATATATATATTTTATATTATATACAGGGTGATGAAAAACTAAGTGCCATAAATTTGTGTGATGAAAGAAGGGACGAATACAAGCATTTTAAGTATAGGAACCATGGGTCGGCGACGTTTCATTACGGCGTGACGGGCGTTTAATTGAATCGTCACAACGTCTACGATGCAAACAACGTAGTTGGTTTGTTTGCCTCTCGTTTGTTTACCATTCGTTTGCCTCTCAAGGTGCTTGCAAGGTCTTTCTGTCACTCAAGTTATCAGTGATCACGTTGTCAGTCGAGCTGTGCTACTGACAGTGAGAAACGAGTAGCTGGAGTTTGTTTTCTTTAAAATATTAATTCTTTGTTTTCTTTGAATGATTAATCATGAACCGCAACAATGAGTACACTTGGGAGGAACTCGCAGATATGCACCTTGCGTTCGGCGCTGCCGGGGGCAACTCTGCACTCGCTCGGAGGATGTATCAAGAAAGATACCCAAACAGAAGACTGCCGAATCGGAGGACTTTTGTTAACGTTGACCAACGTCTAAGGGAAACAGGATCATTGCAATTGAGGATGTACGACACAGGGAGGAATAGGTCAGTACGTACTCCACAGTTTGAGGAAGAGGTATTAGAGCGATTTGAAGATAATCCGTCCACAAGTACCAGAATTGTTGCACACGAACTCCGTGTCAATAGCCGTCTCGTTTGGAATGTTGTTCATGACAATGCGCTTCATCCGTTTCATCGGCAAAAGGTGCAAGCTCTTGGTCCCAACGATTTTCCTGCTCGCCTTGCCTTTGTTAATTGGTTTTTGCAACAAAGAGCTCTCCAACCCGAATTTCCAGCTCTTGTTTTGTTTACCGATGAAGTAAGCTTCTCGCGTGAAGGCATCGTTAACACTCACAACAATCATGTGTGGGCTGAAGATAATCCACATGCCACTTTCATTCATGGTCACCAAGAACGTTTTACGGTGAATTTGTGGGCAGGAATACTTAATGATTTCTTAATCGGGCCCTACCTTATGCCTCCTAGGCTCAATGGGCACAATTATCTGGTATTCCTGCAGCAAGTCCTGCCGGAACTTATGGAGGACGTACCGCTCGCAATTAGAAGGGTCATGTGGTTTCAGCACGACGGTGCCCCAGCGCATTTTACGGCTGAAGTACGCAATCACCTGACACAAACTTTCGACAACAGATGGATCGGGCGGGGTGGACCTGTGACGTGGCCTGCAAGGTCACCAGATTTAACGCCTCTTGATTTCTTTTTCTGGGGTGCAATGAAAAGTATTATTTATTCCGAACAAGTCGAATCTGAGGAGGATCTGGTTGCTCGCATCGTTGAGGCATCTGAAACCATCCGACACATGCCTGAAATATTCCAAAGAACGCAGCAGTCATTGCTCCGTCGCTGTGACCTTTGTCGGAACGTTGGCGGTCGTAACTTTGAACATTTATTGTAAACATATAAAATTGACGGAATAAAATCATTGCATCGCAGACGTTGTGACGATTCAATTAGACGCCCGTCACGCCGTAATGAAACGTCGCCGACCCATGGTTCCTATACTTAAAATGCTTGTATTCGTCCCTTCTTTCATCACACAAATTTATGGCACTTAGTTCTTCATCACCCTGTATACAGGATGTCCCAAAAGTATGGAAACGGTCGAATATTTCATAACCTATGCATTTTAGAAAAAAATGTTTCAGACAAAAGTTGTAGGGCTTAAAAATATCTATTTACTAGTCTTATCAGCTTGATCACAGGTAACGATGCCAAGGTTACATAAAAATCACCTTGAATTTTTTAAACTGAAATCCCCACTTTTTATTGCATATTCTTATAGCTTACTTCGAGAGCTTTCCAAAACACTATAATAAAGTATTTTTCCATTAAGTACTTTTTGAGTTATGAGGCTCAAAAGTTACAGTTATAACGTTAAAAGACCCCGCACCATTCTTATTAGAAAAATGTCTTTCGATGGTGTTAACGCCTACTTCAGGGGCGATCCCACGACTAGTCACGCTCCTTTTGCGTAGGTCACTTACGTACCTAACTCATACTTATCGCTTACTCATTGTACTGTTGTTGTACTCGGCTCCCGCCGTCTCAGTTCCTATCTTTATAATAAACCTACATTATAATTTATATGTACATACGCCTCAACATTATTTACTCTCAAACATCCACAAGCTCAACAGATGGATTTGGCTAATTTTTGAATAGGTGTCCCAAAAGTATGGAAACGGTCGAATATTTCGTTAGGGAAGACCGAAAGACATTTTTTCTAAGAGGAAGATTCTTTTCAAGGAGGTGTTTCACCCCCTTAACGGCAATATTTGGGCAACTATAAAAAAAATATGTATCTCTTATTTTGATCTAGACTACAACATATCCAACGCTCATTAAAATCAGAAATTCAGAGTTCGCGGATATATGGCTCCGGATATACTATCGGGTTTAACCCCGGAATTTGTGGGTGTCTGGATGCTGGGTCCGAGTCTGGACTGAATCGCACTTGTTTGACCCTTGTACTGCGAAGTTGATCCACGTGACCCTTTAAAGTTAGCCCCGAATCCCATTGAATGAAATAGTGCAAGTTTCCCCACTTTTTGAGGACTGATCCAAAAATCCATACAAACTTATTATTTCGGAGTTCACATGACTGTACTCTCTCCCCCACTTTAAATGAGCGGGTGCATGATTCTGATATTGCGTTACTGGCAGGCTTATACGGGTGTAGCACATCTAATTTGATTTGTAGCTTTCGGTTTAGATAAAATTCTGCTGATGATTGATCACAAGCTAATGATATTGCTCGGTAGTATAGTAATATTTCTTCTAATTTCTTGTGTATTGAACGATTATCATCTGCAAGGGCTTTTAAGCGTAATTTTAGAGTTTGAACTGTTCTTTCGGCCAGACCGTTGGTAGCCGCATGACCCGGAGTGATAAATTTCTGAAAGATGCCATTGGTCTGACAGTAAGATTTGAACTCTGAGCTTGTAAATATCGTAGCGTTATCCGAGACAAGGACTTGTGGATATCCATGATTAAAGAAAATATTGTTTAGTAATTGTATAGTATTAGTCGATGTAGGTGCTGTAGATAGTACTTTGATTTCAAGCCATTTTGATTTTGCATCGTACATACTAGAAAATTATAATCGTTATATGTGGCATAATCAATATGAATGCGCTCTCAATTACTTTTAGGCTCATCCCAGGGGTGTAATGGAGCTTTCTGTGGACTTGAACGGAGAAGGGCACAAGACCTGCATGATTTCACTAGATTTTCGATGTCTTTATCGATTCTATTCCAATACACGTATCGTCGAGCAAGCTGTTTCATCTTGGTGATACCGATGTGAGTTTTGTAAAGTTCTTGAAGAATTTGGTCTTGAAGGCTCTTGGGAATGACGATTCTATTATTCTTGAATAAGATACCCTAGTTCAGAGTATATGATGAGTCGGTGGACTGGTTAAGGAGATCCTGTTTGATAGCTTCTAAGCTGTCGTCTTTTTCAGTTTCTGTGGCGACTATCTCTGCTGTGAGGGCTTCCGTTGTTATACTGTCAATTAATTCACTACAGACTTGATGTACTTTTTCATCCATTAATATATCAGTTGATGTAAAAGTTTGGGTAATTGATGCTCTGGATAGACAATCAACATTTTCGTTTGTTTCCCCACGTTTGAATTTGATTACGTAATTAAATACGGATAGGAATGCTGCATATCTGAGTAAGCGACTAGGTGTCATTGATGGTAGATGCTTTTTATGGTGGAAAATTCGAGTTAGTGGTTCATTGTCCGTGACAAGTGTAAAACGTAGACCAAATAAATAATTGAAAAAATGATTGATACCAAAGATTATGGCTACTGCTTCTCTATCCAATTGACTATAATTTCTTTCAGCTGCTGTTAAGGATCTAGACGCATATGCAATTGGTTTCTCTTGATCGTTGATCATATGGCTCATTACTGCGGCGATTCCTGTAGGGCTTGCATCACTTAAAACTATAAGTTATAACTATAGGTGGATAAGGTAGATAGGTAGATAAGTTATAACTATACGTTAAAACTATAAGTAGCTTCGGATCTCATAAGGTACTAATACTCGATCACTGGCCATTTCGTTCTTGAGATGCGTAAAAGCAGCTTCACAGTCAGTTGTCCATTTGAATTTATGGTTCTTCCGGAGTAAAATTCGCAATGCTGTTGACCGAGTGGATAAGGAATGGTCAGAAATGAATCTAGCGTAATATGTAACCATTCCGAGAAAACGACGAACATCTACATTTTTAGGGCGAGACATTTTGATAATTGCTTGAACTTTTGCTGGTGACTTTGATATTCGGTTATACTGGATTAGATGACCAAGGTATTCAATTTTTTCTGTGAAGAAAACACATTTTCCCCGATTCAAATGTAAATCATAAGCTTGAAGACGAGCTAAGCTGCTTGCAGGTTTCGTAGACATTCTTCCTTTGTAGTACCATGGACAATCAAATCATCAAAAAATTTTTGTTTTATTTAAACCCTGGAGAATTTATTCTAAGATACGATTGAATTCCGCTGGTGCTATTTTGATTCCAAAGCTTAATCTGTTCATACGATACGTCCCCCTGTGTGTAGTGATTGTTTGAATTAAACTGCTGGCAGAATCTACTGGAATATGTAAATAAGCCTTAAACAAGTCAAGTTTACAGAAATATTTAAAGTGCCTTAAACTGTTGAGAATGTCCGGGATGTTCCTTATTGGGTATTTCGAATGTACAAGACATTCATTTACACCAACTTTATAGTCTACGCATAGACGTACCCCTCCGTCTTCTTTCGGAATTACAATCAGGGGTGATCCCCAGTCACTGGCATCTACTTTTGAAATAATTCCGGCTTTTTCTAAACTGTCGAGTTCTTTTTCTACTCGTTCGCGAAGAGCAAATGGTATGTTGCGTTCTTTAGTGTAAACTGGTTTGGCATTCTCTCGTAATTTAAGAGAAACAGTATGATTCGGAATACATCCTACTCTTTGTTCGAATACCTTCGAGTATTGTGTAAAAATATCTTCAATTGAATGGATTAATTCAGGACCAGAGTTTCTCATATTCGCTTCCATCTCTGCGTCGATATCTTCCAGATTTATTTTTAAATGACGTATCCATATTCGACCTAAAATGGCCGCACGACATTTGGGTACAACGTAAATTTCCTCGGATGAACGTCGATTTTTGTATGTAACTTCCATAGTAGCTTTACCTTTAGGAAGAAATACATCGTTAGTGTAAGCTCGAAAATATTTTTTTGTAGGTTTTAGGGGTGTATTTAGATTTAATTTTTGGAACGCATCTTCCGGAATTAATGTGTATCCCGCTCCTGAGTCAACTTCGAATATCATTGGTTTATTATTCAAGAGTATCGTAACGAAATATTTTTGAGAGTCGATTACTGCAATTTGACTTGTTGAATTATCATAGATATCAATAATTTTTTTGTTTTGATGTATATCTGAAAAGTTGTTAAATATTTTATTAATATCGTATGCAAAATTTTTATTCACATCATGTATATGTTTTGTAAAATCTTCTTTGCTGTTTGATTTTGAAATGGAGTTTAATTGCTTCTTTGAATATTTTTCATTTAATAAAGTTGTAATACATACTTTAGCAATATGTCCTGTTTTCTGGTAAGCGTTACATTTGAGCTTGTTCCTATCCGTCTGGCATTCACTTACGCGATGATTGTTTTTAGCACGCCTGAGACATAATCCAGCAATTCCTAAAATATTGTAATTAATAGTTTTTGTTCTTGGTTTGGAATGTGAACGGTATCGATCACTTGGGGCTTTTGATAGAAACCGGGAGCGACTGTTTTGAGGCTGGTGCTGGTTACGCCTGCTTCTATTTTGGGAAGTAGTTTTATGGATATCATTAGATGCTGTGTTCTTTATAGTCGTAAGTTGTTTTGAGAGTGCTTGAGTTTCGAGTCTGGAAGCTTCTAATGCAATGGCTTTATTTAGGATTTCTGAAAATTGACTAACGTTAACCTGGAGGGGAGTTGCTCTCTTATCCAGTTATCTTTTAGTCCTCTGATAAATTGTGCTCTGAGAAATAGATCCACTGCCGATACCACTTTCTTACATTCACAAGTAACATTGAATTTGCATTCTGTAAGGTCGCTCTAGAGTGCTGCTACAAATTTTGGAATAGTCTGAGATTCCTTTTGATAGGTACTAAGAAAATAATGTTGCGAGACAATTTCACTTCTGTGTGGTAATAACATTTCTTGTAGATATTCTTTTAGCTGTTTAAAGGTTAAGTTTTTTACCGGTTTACCTGGTCCTAAAAGTGCTGATAAGTTATTATAATGAACTGAGCCAATTGAGACACATAGTAATTGCGCTTTCTTCTTTTCTTCTGTGATATTTTTTATAGCTAAGTAATTTTCAAATCTTTCCAAGTAGCACTTAATCTTTTCTTTCTTTTGGTCGAAATTTTCAAATGTTGGAATATTACTGAGAGCTGCATTGAAACAGACTGATTCACCTTGATGTTGCTGGAATTTCTATGTTAGCTGTGTAACCAAATTTTGCTGACATTGGTTAAAAGATGCTAGTAACTGAACGAATTGATTTGCAGCCATACTTTCGGTCGTACTTAAGCTTCACCTCGTCGCCAATTTTTGTGACTCAGGGAGGATATTATTATACTTGCCGAGGACTAATACTTCCTAATATAATATTTCTTTATTATAATATAAAAAAACGGTTATATACTATTACAAAATCTAATCGACGACGACGCTCTCTGTCAATGACTGACTGCTCTTCTTTACCATAAACTAAAACTCTATAGATGCGACACTACAGAGGTAGATTATATTTTTGTTAGAGCGTATGGTCTGCAAGGGCAGTATAGCGTTAAAGGCGAACGAAATGTAACACGGCGTATACAAATGAATGAGAACTTTATTCAGCAACGTACAACGAAAAATGAGCAACAACCGTACGTACAGACAGACATACGCGCGCGAAGTGAAGAACGACGTGGCCGCATACAAGCGGGGAAGAACCGTAACAGCGGCGCTGAAGGCGCGCGTCGACGGTGTGTGTAGGTGTCGCGCGGGAATCGCATACTAGGGATATTATAATCCGAACACTTCCCCTCGATGAGCGTGAGACATCGCAAAGAAACTAAACAGTCACAAGACCTAAGAGATCTACACATTTTTCATGCTTAGGTTTAGGTAGTCCTTTGGTGAGAATGTCCGCGGGCATGATCTCGGTAGGGGCATACTCGATTTTAAGAATTCCGCTATTAAGCACTTCGCGAACAAAATGGTGTCGAACGTCAATATGTTTTGTTCTAGCATGAAACACTGGATTCTCAGCTAGTTTCCGGGCACCGTTGTTGTCGTTAAAAATCTTCAAAGTTGAAGGTAGTTGAAAACCCAGATCCTTGATGAACCTTTGAAGGTATATGGCCTCTTTGACGGCGTCGGAAATGGCCATGTATTCTGCCTCGGTAGATGAGAGAGCTGTAGTCCTCTGCTTCCTGGATTCCCAGGATACGATGGAATCGAATAGTGTAAATACGTATCCCGTATAAGACCGGCGGTCGTCCAAGCAATTCGCCCAGTCGGCATCAGCATAGCCAATCAGATCTTTGTCGGCCCTCTTGAAACACAGTCCGACTTTCGATGTCCCCTTCAAATAACGCAGGACACGCTTCGCTGATTTCCAGTGAGTCTCGTTGTAACAGCAATTGAACTGGCCAAGGTAACTCACAGTATAGGCAATGTCAGGCCGAGTGCAAACTGACAAATACATCAGCATGCCGATCAACTCACGGTACGGTAAATCCTTCTCTTGGACAGTAGAGCAACAGACATCCTTCTTTAACTTGACGCTGCAATCCAATGGAGTAGACACAGGCTTAGAGTCTTCCATTCCAAAACGGCTAAGGATGTCGTTGATGTATCCTTCTTGACTCATCAAGATTCGATCCTTGTCTTGATGAAACTCGATGCCAAGACAATAGTTTACTTCTCCGAAATCTGTAATCTGAAATAAACTAGACAAATACTCTGTTAGTTCAGCAATTTTAGAGATGTCGCAAGAAGCGACCAGAATATCATCCACGTATATTGTAGCAATGAGTGCGTTTTCACCATCTTTGGCGAAAAATACACATGGATCGGCAGAGGATGGTTTAAGTCCATAGTCTTTAAGTGCTTGACTTAATTTCACGTGCCAACGACGGCCAGCCTGGCGAAGTCCGTAAAGCGCCTTTTTCAGCAGGCAAACCTTGTCTCCTTTCTTCAGATCCTGGAGCATACTGGAAGCATTATCGAAGATCTTCCCCTTCTTCTCGGTAGCGACTATTTCCTCTAGGACGAGCTCCGAGAACCTAGGAGTTTCCATGTAGATTTGCTCCTCGAGAACTCCGTTCAAGTACGCGGTTGTCACGTCCAGATGATGCATCTTCATGTGATGTTGAGCCGCGAGTGCAGTCATGATGCGAATGGAGCTAATACGAGCCACTGGTGCGAACGTCTGGTTAAAGTCCACACCCGGACGCTGAGAAAAGCCACGAGCAACTATGCGCGCCTTTCTCCTTTCCAGCGTACCGTTCCGATTAAACTTGTTTCGCAATACAAACCGGCTACCGATGACTTCACATCCTTCGGGACGATCCACTAATGTCCACGTATCGTTTTTTATAATGGACTTCATTTCCTCGGTCATAGCTTGAACCCACTCTTCGGCATCGGGTCCATTTAAGGACTGGTTGATAGGAACTTCGGCGAGGTAAGCGAAGTCGGCCTCTTCGATCGTTGGCAATCTATCATTTGCAACTTGATAGATCTTTTTGGGCCTTCCCTTGAGTCCTGTCATCTCTTTGCGGGGTCTACCCCGACCTCTCCTGGTGACAACTTGAGGTTGAGCGTCTTGATCCACTTCCTGAACATCAGCAATCCGATCGTCGTCGTCGGGGGCTGAAATTTCGGCTTCACGCCAATCTTCGTCGATGGCTTTCACCTTCGGGTTCTCGTGTGCTTCACTCAGACCATCCGGAACTGCGAGAAATTCCACATCTCGGGAAATATCAATTCTGTGCTCGTCGGGAATCCATATACGAAATGCCTTGGAATCCTCGGCATATCCGACGAAAACACCCTTCTTGGATCGCGACTGAAATTTCTCCTTATTAGGTTCTCTGATCAAAGAATATACCTGACAACCGAATTCTTGAAAATACCCAACGTCTGGCGTTTTTCCCGTCCATCTCTCGAATGGAGTCTTGCCTCCGAGACTGCTAGTTGGACATCGGTTGCGTATATAATTCGCCGTATTAATGGCCTCTCCCCAGAACGCTGGAGATAAATCAGATTGAATAAGAAGACACCTGGCCATCTCCACCAGAGTCCGATTCTTCCTCTCCGCAACTCCGTTCTGCTCGGGAGTATGAGTAACGGTCAGTCTTCGCTGGATGCCATTTTCTTTTAGGAAGTCGTCGAAATCTCGATTAATGTACTCCTTACCGTTGTCAGATTGTAGACACTTTATCTTACGTCCGGCTTGATTTTCGACAAGCGCTTTAAACTGTTTGAATGCACTCAATACCTCGTTTTTACCTCGGATCATATTCACGACACACCACCGCGAACAATCGTCAATGAAGGTGACAAAATATCTGCACCTTCCGAGGGATTCATTTTTCATAGGTCCACACACGTCAGAATGGATCAACTCGAGGAGATCCGTCTGTCTATTTGACTTCTTCGGAAAAAAGGACCTTGTCATCTTTCCACGGATGCAAACTTCACACTTGAAATCGCGTTCGGAATCTTCGACGTCCATCCCGAGTACGGTTCTATCGCGGTAACTTGTCGAAAGATCCTTCAAATTAAGGTGACCCATTCTGCGATGCCAATCTTCCACCGATGCCCTGGTCGATCTTCTATCGATGACAGCTGCCGACTTGCACTCTTGTTTAACATCTTGTACATAGTACAATCCGTTGACACAAAAAGCTTCGAGCTTTGTGGCACCATTTCGGTCCACGACTTTTGCCGACTTATCGTCAAAGATGACCTTGTATCCTCGATCGGTAATTTTACTTACCGACAATAAGTTGGTACGCAGATCCGGTACGTGTAGAGTGTCTTCAAGACTCACAATTTTTGACCGACCTTCGATTTCAGTGTTCAAGCGTATAGTTCCTTTACCGACAATATTAGTTGAAGAATTGTTCGCGAGACTTAATTTTCCAGTAGTGATCTTCCCGAGATGCACGAATCTGCCAGAATCGCCGCAAAGATGCGAGGTGCACCCGCTATCCAAGCACCATCTATCGACGTGTGTCGCTTCCATTGCCTGGAACACTTCCTGTTTCGCGGGCACGCATGCGAACACACTCACGTCGTCCGTGTCAGCCATCTTTCCTTTTTCGGGATTTTTCGCAGACGTTTTATGTTCAGTGGGCGATTGACAATCGGATGCTTTATGCCCGACCTTTCCACAACTATGGCACTTGAACTTGAAGGGTTTTTTCTGAGACGCGACGTTTCCTTTCTTCTCTTTCGGATTTCTGTGTCTTTCGGAACGCTTGGCGATCATGGCGCCCTGACCCGCGATGCGCGCGTCGTTCTTTCTAGCATCGTGCTCTTCCGCGATTTTAACACGAAGCACTTCCGGTGTTGGCAACTCGTCACGTGACTCTATGGCACAGCGGAAATTTTCGAAACGCGGCGGAAGACTGTACAGTAACATCACTGTTAATAAGTCTGGATTAATTGTCACTTCCATGTCACTTAACTTGTCCACGGTATCGAAAAATTTACGTAGATGCTCGCGCACGTCTTCGTCGTCTTCCATTCGCTGCAACGTTAATTGTTTCAATAAAGTTGCTTTTCTAGCGGGACCCTTTGACTGGTATATCGATGCGAGTTTATCCCACACTTCTCTCGAAGTATCACAGCCTTTCACCTGCTTTAATTCAGTCGGGCTTATCGAAAGAATAATATCGGATTTGGCCTTTCGATCCGCTGTTTCCCATTTCTTTAGACGCGTCGCCGATGCCTCGTCACCGACGACGATCTCGGGTTTCACGGTCTCTCCATTCACATAACTCCATGCATCGTTCTTCACGAGAAGGGCTTCCATCTGGATCTTCCATGTATCAAAGTTCTCTTTGTTGAGCAGTTCGATCCTCACGTTTGACGACGCCATGTTTGTCTTTTCTCGGATACACACTCACGATTTTTCCAGCACTTCAATCGCGATTATTTCTGGGCCCATAACCTGTTAGAGCGTATGGTCTGCAAGGGCAGTATAGCGTTAAAGGCGAACGAAATGTAACACGGCGTATACAAATGAATGAGAACTTTATTCAGCAACGTACAACGAAAAATGAGCAACAACCGTACGTACAGACAGACATACGCGCGCGAAGTGAAGAACGACGTGGCCGCATACAAGCGGGGAAGAACCGTAACAGCGGCGCTGAAGGCGCGCGTCGACGGTGTGTGTAGGTGTCGCGCGGGAATCGCATACTAGGGATATTATAATCCGAACAATTTTGATACAATTCTTTAAATAATGTTAATTCGGGTGAGTAAGCGGACAAGCCCGTGGAATCGTCAATTACTGACGCGCTGAAGGCTGTATCGTTTTTATTAACGACTTCCTCGTAACTTCTGGATTGTGAATTATTTGTTAAGATTCCTTGCGATGGTTCTTCGCGAACATTAATGCGGAACGTACATTTCGCCGAATGTTTTAAACGAATCAGAGTGTCTGGGGATAGAGAAACTTCTTCGATTGATTTGAAGCTTGGTTTTGAAAGTCTGTCGCCTAAGCCAACGCAGATTTGAAGCTGCACGTCGTGCGTCGTCCATTTGCCGGTTCTATGATTTCGCTTTTTCCTGAGAGCGAGTTTGTGTGACGGGTTGACCATCTACAAGGAGGTGTGTGTGTTAAGATAAAATTAAGTAGAATAAAAATCAAGGAGATAGAATTGAATTAAAATGACTAAAGTATATAAAATTGTCTTCAATATAAATTTGTTAGAGAAAAAAAAGGTATTATGAAATAACAAAATAATAGTTTAAAAAATAATTTGGGAAAGGCGAATATACACACAGCGAATATTTATTTAATACACATATACATATATAGGAAATACCGTTTCACTGAATAAAAGAGTAATAACAATGAAATATAGTTATCACTAAAATATTGAAAATGAACAGTTATTAATCATTATTCGATGACAAACATACTTATGATGAATTCTGGATGTCACGTATAAATTTGCACATTAATATGATACTGAATTTAAATTTCTTAAAGGCGAATTTACTTTATTAGACAAACACTTATTGACAATCAGAGACGTTGACTATATATTAAAAAATTATTTAATATACGTATTTGAAATTAAAAAGGCTCTGATATTGAATATTACAAGTAAAGGTTAGCGGGCTAAATAAGAACCTAGCGAGGTAAGCAATGCATAAATTATGTTTTTTGTTAAAAATCTTTGTTTATTTTGAAAATATCGTACGTTTTGATCCAAATTTCGAACCATCTTCAGCAACTGTCAAATATAAATGAAATTACAGAAAATTAGTCGTATGAACGTGGATTATTGATTTTATAATCTCTTATAAATATATTATGAAACCTCTTTCATAACAGTTACTTATAATATAAAATGTCAATTAAATTATCGTAATAATACATACATATTAATTATAAATCAAACGTGCGTGCGTCCTTCCATGTCTCTCAACGGCATTCGCGAATAAATGTAATAAGCCTCCCTTCGGTACCAGCCGTAAAGGAAGAATTTGTTCCGTTTTCGTTAGCTGGAACCGTCGCGACTGTCCCAGCCTTTAATTTTGTGAAACGTCCGATGTTAGTCTGATGTGACACAGATATTAATTAGGAGGCCACTTACTTCACTCATCGTACAGCACAAAAGCCATGTGAAACAAGACGCAACTGACATTCGAATTTCATTACACTAATGATTATCGCAAGACATTGTGCTCGAGGACAAGAAAAAGGTCGGCAAGATTGTTGATAATGTTCTTATTACGTAAAGGTGACGTAACTGACGCGCGCCAAGTTCAAATATGTGACAGACCCTCTACCATTGTGATATATACGTGGTGTAGGCTTTCGGTATCAATCTGAAGATTAAGACTGTTTTTTGTCTTTTGATGTATATTATTTCCGATATCAGACGCTTTCCATAAATATGTTCCTCATCCAAGATTTCCACCTTGTCCCATGCAAACTCATGGTTTAATAGTCTGTGGTCCGTGATAACAGAATGTTGTGAGGTGTTCCTGTTTATATGATTGAGATGCTCGGTGATCCTGGTTTTTAATAGTCTTCCTGCTTGTCCAACGTATGTCGCATTGCACTCTGTACATGAAATCTTATAAACTACGTTATTGCGCAATTCGTTGGGTAAGTTATCTTTCTGTACCCGAATAAATTGTCTTAATTTATTTAGGCCGGTATATGACAATTTAGTATTTAAATCACGGATCACAGGTTCAAATTGTTCAGAAAAAACGGAACGTATGATATATTGAAATATGTCGGTTGTTTGATATGTTTCTCATTGCTGTGATTCGTAGTTTTAGATTATCGTTTCTCATACAGCACAGAACATTTCAATTACATTGCAGCAATATTACAATCTTGCAAATTGCAACGTAATATTGTAAAGATATTACAGAAACATGTCATTGTAGTATTTCATGAGAAATGTTACTGCAACATTCCAAAAACATTACAAAAAAATAGTTTGTTCGTTTACCGCTATGCGACGTGCGATACGCTCTATCTCGTATTTAAGTTTTAGTCATGAGAATAATATAAAGCAAAGAGCGGCTAATAAGATTAAAGATAAACTATTTCAGTATAATTTCTCTGATACAACCCCAACGCAGGAATTTCAAATATTAAATTGATTGTTTATAAATCGGACAGAGATAAATGTCCGGTGAATGAACAAAAATCGTTCGTTCATTATCTACTTAAGATGTAGAGTTCAAAATGCATATAAATATAAATAAAATTGTTAATTTTATGAAATAAATAGATAAATTATATTATTATTGTCGGGAAAATATCTAGTTTAAGATTCTTTTTCTTTATCCCTTGGCTTTTCTAACAATATATGAGAAAACTAGTCATAAATCGAAGACGGGACGTTTATGACTTGCACGTGACAACTCTCGCGAAAAGGGCCGCGTCTGGATGCCATGTGGGTCTGAAGTAGGCCTTGCGAGATAAAATAGACCAGGGAAAAGGTTTTTCTTTGTGGGAAAGGAGGAAGGCAGTCGAAAATCGCAATAGGTCAATTTTGTTAACTATTGAGTGACAATTCCATTGGAGAATTTTTAGAGGTTGCATGTTAGAGGAACGATTATGATACATTTGGTTGTCCATTATCTTGATGGGGTGAATGTTGAATGTAATTCTTGCTATATACCGAGCGAAGGAGGGTACTGATATTTTCGTATATGTTAATAGTTTTAAGGAAGGGTGAGAATTTTTCACCGAGTTTAAAAGAATTAAGTAATTGCAGAAGAGGGAGTTGAGCTTGAGATTGCGGTTCGTAGCCAGCGTTAAGTGCGCTGTTGATATTGTTATTATTATTGTTAGAGTAGCTTGTGCTAGGGGAGGAAGCTGCGGGGGGAAAGCAAACTCTCCAGATGATATTTGCGGCATGCGACCATTAGGTGCAATGAAGAGAGATGGGGGGGAGGTTAACTGATTCCTGTGTTGGAACCATTTCTTTCTTTATGAGGCAGGTATGTTTGAGGATGAGAGTTCCTTCTATAAGAGGAGAAAGACGAGGATACATTTTTCGTTGTCGACACCTATCAAAAAGAGCCGGGAGCCGTAACCAAACGCAGCTCCCGGCGGGCAGGCAGGCGGGGGCTTCCCGGAAGGAGTGCAAATGCCAGTTTCCCGGGAAGTCCCCACAAAAATGCCCGCGATGGCCACCGTGAGGTTTTTAGTGGGTCGGGGCCGCTTACGCCCAAGCCCCACATAACTTTACTCGTCCTTCCCGGGGCGGTAGGGTATGCGTTAGCGCATTTTCCTCATGAAAAAAAAGGGGATGTAACTTTCTGCCGAGGAATCAGGTGAGGATGAACCATGGTTTTTTCTGTTAAGCCTTCTAACTTTTGCAACGTTCGAAGGGACTGATAATTTCGTTTTTCATTTCCTCCTCAGTTATGTCAAGAGGCACATTCCGAATAATGCTTTGTCTAGTCGTTCTGAAAGTAGGAATATATACAGTTAGACTTTTCGCTTTAAGAACAGGATTGTTAATGAGCTTATTAGCAGATTCTTTTGTTTTCATTTGTATTAAAACTTTAGAATAAACGAGTTTTTTTAATTTCTATAATATCTTGTTTAGTAGACGCACTCAAGCAGCGTCCCACTGTAATAGGGTGAGGTGATGTAGGTTCTTTGGTATTAGATTGCACAAAAGGGCCCTGACTAGTGATGCGACGAGTCGAGTACTGGACTCGTTAAACTCGATTCTCAAAAGTACTCGATTGACTCGAGAACCGGTTGTAATGGACTTGAGTCTGAGGTAACGAGTCTATTTCCGAGTTCCGAGTTCACACCGCGAGTAAACGTGAGCTAAGCGACTCGCCGAATACTCACATAAAGTCTCGCGTGCAAATTAGCCCATGTACACCTAGATGGCGCTGACTCGAGTGTTGTGTTTACACAATGATGTGATTTATCTGACAATGAGGTTATTTTGCAACTAGTTTAGTTACTAATTTAGTTACTAATTTTTATTGTGTGTAGTTGTAATTTATAATTATAGTTGTTATTATTTTATTGCTTAAATGCATCATGCCTCCAAAACATAAATCGTCCAATGTGTGGGAATTTTGTTACAAAAACGAAACGGAAAAAACAGTTCATTGCAAACTATGTAAGAGCAGTTTTAAGGATTTCTGAAGTACATCGAATATGTTAAAACATTTAAAAAAGATTCATCCTTTATGCTACAGCATTGTAATTAAAGGAAATAATTCGTCGATAGATAAAGAGTCCGATATATTAAACGATGATATTCCAAACAATTCCACTCAAGCTGTTGTCTCTAAAAAATACTAACTGTATGACTAACAACGAGCAATCACAGTCTCATAATATTGCTTCCCCACCTCGTAAAAAACAGTTGAAAATGAAATTTTTTCAAAGTAGGCTATGCAGCAAAGTTCCAAATCAATTGACAAAGCATTGGTGGAAATGATATGTTTGAATTTTCAACCCCTGCAAATTGTTGAGAATATAGGGTTTCAAAATCACACTAATAAATTGAATTCACATTAAGTACTTCCGCCTAGAAAGACTTTGTCAGAAAAACTTCTTACTGAACATTACTTGCTAGCTTGTGCAACGACTGTACAAAAGCTGTAGACGGTACAGTACATATCAATCACTATCGATATATGGTCGTCAGAAGCAACAAAAAAGCTTTTTGACACTGACAGCCCATTTTATATACAAAGCAAAACTAACTTCTCTAACTTTATTAACTTTTGAGATGCCCAGTAATTATACTGCAGAACACATAGCTATAACGATTAAAGAGATCTTGGAGAATCGATGGAAAATTTACGATAAAGTGATAAATAATTATTGATAATGCAGCTAACATAAAAGAAGCAATCTCTGATTACTTGAACAAGCGTAATCATTTCTGCGTAGCTCACACCTTAAATTTAGCGGTCCAAGATATTCAAGACTGTATAAAGAAAAATAAACAACTATCACAATTAACCGAGAAGTGTCGAGTAATTGTATCTCATTTCAAGCGAAGCAATTAAACTGCATATAAGCTTCGCGAAATACAGAAACAAATGCACTTAGAGCCATTAAAATTAAAACAAGATGGAAACAAGGTGGAACTCAATGTACATCATGATGGATCGTCTGGAAAAAGTAAAGGACCTTTATCTGCGGCATTATTCTCGTTGCCTTTCCCTCCAGATAATTTAAATTTAGAAGAGTGGAATAAGCTGCACGAATGTATTTCAATTTTGAAACCGGTGGAACAATTAACAGTTATAATTTCTGGTAAGCAATACCTAACATTGTCTTGTGTAATATCATTAATTCGTAGCTTACAAATTTAATTAAAAAATAACTTTCCTATTACTGATGTCGCGAAGCAGTTAAAAAAGACGCTTATTGATGTCCTTGACAAGCGCTTAGGGTGCATTGAAAATAATAAAACAGCTGCTAAAGCTACATTTATAGATTCTCGATTTAAAAAGGCAGCATTTGGCACAGAAGCAAACGCCGATCGTGCACAAAAATTCGTTGTTAAAGAATTGGCCAAGTATTTGAGTGATCAAGAAATGTTCAACTCAAATTCTTTTCAAGTTCTCAATGGCAAAAAATACTACAGGATATCAAGAATTATGGGAACATTTTGACAAAAAAGTAAACAAACATATTAACACTGAAACTCCTACATCCTCCGCGCTTATCAAAGTAAAACAGTATGTAGAGCTCCCTTACTTAGAACAAAAATTAAATGCGCTTGAATTTTGGAAAAGTAGAAAACAAATTGACAGCTGTTTGTATGAAATATCACTTAAATATTTAAGCATACCAGCTACTTCGGTGCCCTCAGAGCGTATATTTTCTAAAGCAGACTCTCACGGACTAAAAATCCCCCCCCGCGAGGCAATACAGCCTCTTGCCATGGTATCGGGATCCCGGGAACCGCGTAGCATTACTTCCGGGACCCCGACTGCAGGCGCTATTAAGTCCACATCCTCCGTAACTCTTCCTTGTATTGTCTGCTCCGGAGGCGGCGGGACAATTACAGCCGGCTATCGTCCCTTCCTACCGGGGAAGACAAAAACGAGTACGCCGGCCGACTGCCTTACAGGGAGGAGAACTGCATGGGAGACTAGAAAAAGTCCCCATAGTCCTGCTCATCCTCCCTCCTCTGACGAAGTTCCGACTTGCGGGACTTCGTAAGGGGAAGCTTGCCTTTGTCCGGCGGCCTCTTCGACCTCACCTTGGTCAGGCCGCCGGGCTTGACCGCGGGAGGCAGTCTCTTGCCCTGAGGGACCGTTTGACTGCCATCCCCCTTGGCTACTCTTAGGGGAACAGGGGCGCACCCCTTGGCCCCTAATCGGTGTCCGGCCGGCCTACCAAGATCCGCACACAGCGGACATTTCGGCGCGGCCGAGCACTAAGCAATTCTATGATTGGTGCTACTACAGATCTAACACCAGGAGCTCCGATCTACTTCGGCGGTGCACCGCTGCCGGACGTGGTCCGTTATAAGGCAGCGGGGGCACCGCAATGGGCGAGGATTCAGTGGCTCAATCGCCACACGGGTCCAGCGGCTGGATAAATATTTCCTTAAACAAAGTTAAAAAATATTTGGGTAAAATTATATTAAAAAACTGTAAAAATCCATTTAATACATAATGTTAGAAGGTTGTGAAAAAAAAACATTTTATTTATAACACAAGAAGGCTGTAAGATAACATTTAACGCTGTCACGCGTATTAAGAATCGAGCAACATAACATCGCCGCATCGCCTGTCGTCTGCGTTGTCGGCTCGGTAGAGAAGGAGACAGAAAACGGTATATCTGTTCTCTTCTGCTATCCGAAGCTAGCCGAAACGACGAGCTCACACGTACGCGGTTTTCGCTTGTGTGCGTCATTCTCCCTACTACGGTTGCGTGTTACTTGCGACCTGTTTCTGGCATCACTGGTCCAGCCCACACTGGCCCAACCCGCAATCGCCGCGCGATTCCTTGCGGGCAGCGATAATGGGGCATTTGATCCAACAGGATCCTAACCTGGTGGACATACGTCTTATCGCACCGACCCGAACTTGGCCCACCGGGCACACCCCTACTGAGGCGATAGCCTCAGCTACTAGTTCTGGAGTTATTGAGTCCTCAACCCCCGTACGCGCAAATCTGCGCGCTTAGAGGGCCGGGAGACCCGAATCCCCTTTTCCTTGAGGACGCCGTCTATCAGACCGGCCAATTGGTCGGCCTTCTGGGCGGCGTCCCGGCCAGGGACCTCGAGAGTATGAGGGCTCCGGTGACCGCCCTCCGAGAACGCAGGAGGCCGATACCGAGGGTCTTGGGGTCAATCTTGGCCCTCGCTTCTGCCATCGTTTCCGCGTATGTACATTCGCACCCCGCAGGAATGGTCAGTGTGATGGCTGCCGTTCTGGGGGGCAGAGGGCGTTTAACCTTCTCCTTCTTTGGAGCCGCCGAAGCGACTTTCTGTCCCATGCCTTTTCCTCCAGATGTAGAGTGTCGTGAGGCAGTGGGCTGCAAAGGAGCGGCCTTTTGACGGGCCACTAACCTCTTGCGCTTACGCCCAACCACCTGGGTCCAAGTTCCGCCCGCTGAAGCGGACGGAGTGGCACCAGGATCCGTTCCCCTCATGCGATGGCGGAGGTTCATAGACCTCCGCCACCACTTTTATTCTCACAGGCGAATTATCTCCCTTCGGAACTTTAGATGGGGGACTTTGCCCCGTCAAAGAAGTTGGAGACGGAGGCAGAAGTGTTCTTTCCACCTTTAAGGCTGCCACCTCCTCCTCCAACCTCTTGGAGTCCAACTCCAAATTAGTGACCCGCTGTTTGAGCCAGTCGTTGGCACACCGTAGTTTCCTCATTTGGTCATCGTCGGGCACTGTCCTCTTCTAAAACTCCGCAACAATTACTTTGGAGTTGGCGGCGGCCTTCCTCAGGATACCCTTGAAAGGACCCTGGAGGTATGAAGAGGTGTTTGCCACTCTCTCCACCCCGCTGAGGAAAGTTCGCGCCCTCTTCTCCAGCTCACTGGAGCACAGATCCCTCATCTGCTCCAGGAGTTCCTCCTCTTTGGGCATTTCGCGCATTCGTCTCGTCGTAGACGGAACCCAACCCGCATCCAAAAACTTCTCAATCTCGTCATAATACTCCGTCTCTTTTATAGCTTTGGCAAGCTTTTGCTGGGCCTTCGCAAGGCCTACGTACTCCCCTGTAGTAGGGGGACGCCCTCTATCCGTACTTGCCTTGGCTGTGCCGGCGCCATCGGAGGACGGGGCAAGCGATGAATCACCCGCATCGTCATCTGACGAACAAGTGGAGTTTGGGGCCAGAGACGGCGAGCGCCTACGCGCAACCACCGCGGCCATACACCCTTTCGCCGTCCTTTTCTTCTTAAGGGACAGAAGAAGAGGGCATGAACAAAGCGTCCAAAACAGCCGACTCCCCCGTCACCTTAGGCGATCTTGACGATCTCTTACTATATACTCTCGCAACAAATTCGGAAATGTCCTCAATCCGCTCGACGTCCTCCTCCGTAGACGGTCCCAAAGGTTCCCGGAACACACGGTCCAGGACAACTAACGCCTCTTTAAGAGTCACCCCCGGAGGGAGGTTAACCCCCCCCGGATAAACGCTCAGAAGAGCCTCCATCGCTGTCAGTGGAGATAACCATTTCCTCCGTCGGGCTCGCCCTCAACCCGGCGGATGGCCCATCGTTCGATGACGACGTGCCAGGGACTGGGACAGTATCCCCGACACGCCGAGCCCTGGGTGGTCCGTTACCCTGGGCCGATACGCCATTCTCAGTCTCTTTCTCCATCATCATATTTGAAAAGACTTGGTTTTTGTCTCGGGGTTTTCCTTCCCCAAAGGCCGGTTGCCTGCCAAGGCTTACGTGTCTGACTTACCCGGGAGTTAGAGTGCTTATTTAAAAACGGCACTCACTCGTCTTGTCATGGTGATCCTCGAACGAGCATTAGGGCTTTTTGTAGGTCTCTCCCTTTCCAGGGGAGAGCCCACCCCGCTCTCAGGTACACCACCGCTGTTTGTCCGTGGCTGCTTATTCCCCCCGAAAGGGTTATTCACGGCTAACCTCCACATCTGGAGACTGTTTCCCTATCCGCAACCCGGGGACGCGCTTGGCAGCAGCCAGCTCTGCCCTCCGGGGCTTGGAAATGTTCCAAATACCCCGGAACCGAGATATTTTCTAAAGCAGGTTTAATATGTAATCTACGGCGAAACAGATTAGAACCAAAGAAGGTTCACCAAATATTATTTTTAAATACCTACTTAAGATCTGAGAAGAAATAAATCAACTTAATTTCAATTATTCAGATTATTGAAATTATATTGAAAATTTAATTGCATAACTTCGATATAGTCGATCAAACATTAATATAGGCGTTTACTATGTACCAAAATGATTGATAGAGTTTACAACTTTTGGCTTTAAATTAATAAATTCTAATAGTTGCTCTTGACAGATCGTATGCTCGTATAGTCAACGGTTTCTCATAAAATAACCTTGCATTAAAGTTTTATTTTGTAATAAAAGTGCCTATTATATGTTTAAAAAAAGTTTTTATTTTATTTAAAAATGCCATAATTTTTAGTTTTGTTTATCATTTTTTAATTATTTGCTTACCTAAAAACTAATTGTAAGCTATTTAATTAAAGTTTAATAGCCTTACATGCGAGATTGTAATAGTTTCATGATTTTCTGTTATTTCATGACATTTATCAATGTTACTTAATTTTCAGACAGATCCGTATATGTAGTTAATTACACACAAGCTTACTTTCACAAGATTACTTTCATAAATATTTTGATAAAATCTACAACTTATGTCGTTTGTATTGCGATTGAACGTAATTTTAAAACATGTTATTGTGATAGATGGACTCGCGGAGTCGCCTGCTCCACATAAACTGTATGTGATCTCACATTAAAAATTTATTTTGTAAGAAAAGTGCAAACTATATGTTTTAAGAGAAGTTTAAATTTGTTTGAGAATGTAAAAGTTTTTTTTATTTCTGTTTACTGCTTTTTTTATTTAAAGACTAAGCTATTTAATTTAAGTTTAATACCTGTACGTGCGAGCTTGCAATACTTTTGTGGTTTTTTGTTTCATATGTAACAGTATTACCTATTTTTTGTATAGGTACGTAAAGTTGATAAGAAGTTAAGTTTCTGACAAATTTTTTCATAAAGTTTATAACTTACATCCTTAGTATTAACGTTGTACATAAATATATTTAACAGATTCTAATAAATATATTTAACAGATGGTGTACTCTTGTGAATTCGACAACTCCATATGAAAATTTTATTTAATAAAAAGTGCTCATTATATATTTTCTAAGAGAAATTTCGATTCTGTTCAAGAATATCAAAGTCATTATTACTGTTAATTGTTCTTTTCACTTAAAGATTAAACTATTTAATTACAGTTGGTAGCTTAACGTTCTAATTTGTAATTTTTCTGTTATTTTTGATGCATGGTAGAAAATAATGAACCATGCGCACCTGCTACTATTGCTTACAACTAAAATTAGAAAGTGTTCTGAAAGCTTTAGCGAGGTGAATATTAAAATCAAAAGGCCCTATTTTTATAGTCCCGCCGGTTATAATAGATATTTAATGGTCCGATACTCGAATGCCAAAATTTTCAATTTACTCGAGTCTAGATTAAATATCTCTATTCTAGTATTTGAATAACTGAACTCGAGTCTCACTTCAATTCTTTTCTAAAATTAGTACGAGTTATTCGATTCTCAAAATAAGCGACTCGTCGCATCACTAGCCCTGGCAGTTAGGACCATATTTATTAGCGGCATCCGGATTATCCACTTTTGATAATTTATTATTTTCTTTTAATTTAGAGGGAGGTGATGTAAGGGTTGCGTCTGAAGATAGTCGCTTCCTACTATTAGTACCGGTATTCAACGTACCTAAGTTATCCGAGTTTTTGGAAGGCAGAGAAATAGAAAGATCGTCATCCTTGTTAATGCCAGAACCAGAGCAGAAGCCTGACTCATGCCAGGCTCGTATTCCATTTCCTGATCTGAGTCCTCTCCGTCCCCTGGGGGGGAGAAGCTGGAAAAGAACTAGTTAATGCATTAAGTGTGTCAACGGCTTTGGAGGATTCCTCAATGGAATTGTCAGGAGAAGGATTTTTGGGACAGGAAGATGGATTCCCACCTGGATTATATAGGAAAGACATGTGCTCGTACTAACTAACAAAGGCCCCTGCGCAGCGCACAAAGGAATTGTGCGTAAATGTATGAAATCCCACTTATAACAGTTTGCAAAAAGATTCGATAACGCTAAAAAAGTATAAATATTAGTTCTGAGAAGAACTGATTATATGAAAATGAAAAACAGTTAATAATTAGTTACTAGCCGCGAGCGAAGATCATATGCAACCGAACCGACACAGCTTCCGTTCACGAATCTGACAGAGTCGCGACTGGTGGTCGAGCTCACTTTGTGCGAGCTTATATCTTAACGTCCGTGACTTTCTCGCGAGAAAGCTCGCTGCCTAGCGGCGAAAGCACGAGAAAGCGCAATTATTAAATAAAATCCTACAATTAGTAGTTATAGACTAAAAGTATATTTAATTTTTGAGTTAAATAGAAGCATATGAGATAATAATGATGAGTAGCTGACAAACAATAATGAAAGTAATTAATATTTAAAAATAGAACGGATAGATTACATAATTGTTCTGTAATAGTAGTATCTATGAGAGTTCTAATCCAGAAGCTCCGAAGGTGGTGAGAGGCAGGGAGGATCCGCGGGCGCGGAGGAATAACGTCACGCGGGGAGGGGAAATGACGACATGGGGAGGATGACGTCACGCGGGGAATGACATCATGTGGGGAAAAGGACAGCAAGATGTAGGACCGTGATGCATCTTGTTGGTGAGGGATCCGCGGGGAGGGGAACCGCGATGCATCTTGGGGGTGAGGGGTCCGCGGGGAGGGAAACCGCGAGGCGATCGTCCGCGATGCATCTTGTGGGTGAGGGGTGCGCGGGGAGGAGAACCGCAAGGCAATCGTCTACGATGCGTTGGTAGGCGAGGGGTTCGCGACGGAAGAGGAACCGTGATGCATCTTGTAGGCGAGGGAGGCGTTCGCGAGAGAGAGGCGTTCGCAAGAGAGAGAGGCGTTAGCGGCGTTCGCGTGAGACAGATAGCGCGAGGCGTTCGCGTGAGAGATAACGCGCGAGAGGGGTAGCGCGCGAGAGAGAGCGACGTTCGCGTCGCATGAGAGAGAGCGACGTTTGCAAGAGAGGTAGCGCGAGAAAGAGATAGCGGCGTTAGCAAAATAGAGATAGCGCGAGGCGTTCGCGAAGCATTCGCAATGAGAGATAGCGTAATGAGAAAAGGAGGAGAGAGAGGAACAAAAAAATTAAACATTTTTTATTTCATAATAATTGTTTATTCAATAATTGTGTATATGTTATACAATATTAGTGTGTGTGTTTTGCAGACAACTCTCTTTAGTTAAAGCATTCTAAAACAGCCAAGCGTCTTTTTCTAAATACATTATATAAAATATTTTTAAATGATTTTTAAACGGCGACATATAATTTATTGAAGCGATTCATACTACTTGTATCGCGATCGAACCAAGATTGAACCACGATCAACCACTAACGAACCACAATCGAACCACAATCAACCACAATTGAACCACAATCGAACCATGATCAACCACAATCGAACTATGATCGAACCACTAAACCGTAATCAAACTATGATCGAATCATGATCAACTACAATCGAACCATTATCAACCACTATTGAATCACAATCGAACTACAATCAACTACATTGAACAACAAATCAACTACGAGTGGCACCTATTTGACCACCTTGATATTGACCACGGTCCCGATTGATCACGTTGAGATTGACCACGTTGCAATTGACCACATTGATATTGACCACTTTGATATTGACCATGATATCGATTGACCACAGTTCCGATTGACTACGTTGATATTGACCACGGTCCCGATTGATCACGGTCCCGATTGACCACGGTCCCGATTGACCACGTTGATATTGACCACGGTTCCGATTGACCACAGTCCCAATCAGACACAGTTTCTATCAACGAGGTGAAATAAATTTTGCTTCATGCGGAAAGTTGCAAACCTATGGTAATTGTACAATTATTGACTTTGTTACATACTGAAAGCACCGGTTGATATGCGTAGACCTCACAAACCCATGTGGAACCGTGGTCAATGAGGACCGTGGTCAATCAACGTGATCAATCGGGACTGTGGTCAATATCAACGTGATCAATTGGAACCGTGGTCAATCGGGATCGTGGTCAATCGGGACCGTGGTCAATATCAACGTGGTCAATTGCAACGTGGTCAATCTCAACGTGGTCAATCTCAACGTGGTCAATCTCAACGTGGTCAATCGGAACCGTGGTCAATATTAACGTGGTCAAACGGGACGCTTGAATATTCAATGTCTATTGTCGCATATTCTGACGCTGCTGGCTAGCATCACGTACTGAAATGTGACACTCGCTACGCTCGCATACATGGATAAAAATAAAGGCAAAGGAGAGAATAATAGAGAATAAAAATATATTTTAAGACAATAGTTTATTATAAATAAGGATTGGGTGAATCGTTATGATGATTCGACCACCAATTGAATATTTTAAATACATTTTGTAAAGCGCAATTTTTAAAATGTTTTTCGCAACACATAGTATTTGTAACATCCAACTTATTCTTTCGTATCTTCATCTTTCGTAACGATATCTTCGTAGTCTGCATCCAAGGTCTCAATATTTACGTTGTTTCTTGCATCATCGCCAAGTATATCGACAAGCCATTCTCGTTTTCCCGTCCTTTAACGTACACGAAAACTCCGTCTTCCGTCGCACCCATAACAGCCAACGTAATCAAACGCTTAGTCATGCTGTACGGAACGTTTCCATCCTTCTATTGTAGTCCATGATGATGTTTAATCAACCATGAAGCTTGAGATTTCTCAGATTTTGTAAGCACATGCCATGGTATGGGACTTCCGAAAATGTAGTGACAGAGAACAAATCTATCTCTCACAAGGGAACGGTCGGAAGTGTCCCTCACCAATTTTGGTGGGCTTTGGATATGTTGTAGAGCATAAAAAAATATTAGTCCCATATTTTTTGTGCTTTTAGGAGTTGAAACAATTCCCCGAGAATAAAGGATTTTTTCATTTTTAGCGAATACTTTCGAAAATATAAGGTATATGAAAAAATGTTTTATATAAAAGTTTTATGATATTTTATATTATTTTCAATGGCGTAATCACATTTTTCGAAAATGTCTTAATTTTTTAATTTGTTGCCACCCGTACCCATTATTTTTGCAAAATTTAAAAATTTTGTAAAAACATAAATTGAAGAACATCGAATGCCAAATCCATGTATATTAATATTATGTTTTCATGATTCGATTTTTGGGAAAACGAGATGATAATCGTAATATATGTAGGCGCCGCGCTGAGACGAGTGAAATTAGCCCCCCAAAATTATAAAATTAAGTTTTTTACATGATTCAATTGCATATTGTTTGCACATGAATGTACTTTTTTATTTTTGTTTGCACACCTTTAGTAAAAAGGTTTTTCAAAAAAACTTTTGGGGGCAATTTCATATTAACTCCCCAATTTTTACAAAAACGGTTTTTAATTAATTTAATCGACAGATTTTTATTTGCACCTTTCTAGAAAATGAGTTATTTAAAACAAACACTTTGGGGACCATCTTCACATTCAAAAGTATTCTTTGCGAAAATATTTTTGTAATAAGCTTAATTCATAAATTTTTTTCACATTTCAAAACAATTAGAATTTTAGTTTGCAAATATCTAGAAAAAGAATTATTTAAAATATTATGTTTAGCGATAATAGACTCATACGAGTAAATAAATTTATTGTTAAACTGTTTTGAAATGTGCAAACGGCAATCTATGGATTAAGCTTATTACGAAAAGATTTTCGCGAAATTTGAATACTTTTGAATGTGAAGATAGCCCCCAAAGTGCTTTTTTTAAATAACTTTTTTCTAAAAATGTACAAACAAGAATTCTAACTGTTTTAAAATGTGCAAACAAAAATTTATGAATTAAACTTATTACTATAAGATTTTCGTTTGCACATTTCAAAATAGACTTTTTGGTTTGCGCATTTCTAGAAAAAGTTATTTAATAAAAAACACTGTGGGGGACTATCTTCATATTCAAAAATATTATCCAATTTCGCGAAAATCTTTTCGTAATAAGTTTAATCCATAGATTTTCGTTTACACATTTTAGAACAGTTAGAATTTTTGTTTACACATTTCTAAAAGAAGAATTATTTAAAAAACTCTTTAGGAGCTATTTTCACATTCAAAAATATTCAAATTTTGCGAAAATCTTTTCATAATGAGTTTAATCCATAGGTTTTCGTTTGCACATTTCAAAATAGTTAGAATTTTCGATTACACATTTCTAGAAAAAGAATTATTAGAAAAAAAAAAAACACTTTGAGGACTATCATCACATTCAAAAGAATTCAAATTTTACGAAAATCTTTTCGTAATAAGCTTAATCCATAGATTGTCGTTTGCACATTGTTTGTTTTAAATAACTCTTTTTCTCTGAAATGTGTGAACGAAAATCTATTGATTAGGTTAATTAAAAACTATTTTTGTAAAAATTGGGGGCCAATGTGAAATTGCCGCCCCAAAAGTCTTTTTTAACAACTTTTATACTGATTTCATGTTTGAACTTCAGAGCCTTTCCAATTTATTATAGTTTTTTTTACTAAAGGTGTGCAAACAAAAATATAAAAGTACATTTATGTACAAACAATGTGCAATCGAATCATGTAAAAAAACTTAATTATTTCTAATTTCGAGGGGCTAACTTCATCCGTCTCAGCACGGCGCCTCTATTACGATGTTATCATCTTGTTTTCCCAAAAATCGAATCGTGGAAACAATATTAATATACATGGATAGATTTAATATTTAATGCTCTTCAATTTTTGTCCTTACAAAATTTTTAAATTTTGCAAAAATAATGGGTGCAGGTACGGGGTTAATTAAAAAATTTAACATTTTCAAAAAATGTGATTACGCCATTGAAAGGAGTATAAAATATCATAAAACTTTTGTATAAAACATTTTTTCATATACCTTATATTATCGAAGGTATTGGCTACAAATGAAAAAATCCATTATTTTTGAGGGGCTGTTTCAACCCCTAAACGTTGAGAAAAGCACATATAAAAAAATATGGGTGTAATATTTTTTTATGCTCTACAACACATATGGGCAACCCCCAGCCCGCGGGCCGGATACGGCCCGCGACTTTTTTTAGTCCGGCCCGCGATCCGTCCCCGCGAAGTTTTTAAATCTGGTGTTTCGTATTGTTTTCTTTTTATATAATTCGCTCGTATCATTATTTCGTATTACTTCCTTTCTTATATTATTCGCACGTTATTATTTCGTATTGCCTTTTATGCCTATTATTCTCATATATATTATTGTTTGGCATCGTTTTTCATGTATATCGTTTGAGCATGTATCATGTGTGTCCCGGCTCGCGACGGGTCATCCGTAGTCAAAAACAAGTATTTCGGCACGAGATCGTGAGATTTCGTGGAATATCGGGGGTTGTTTTGAGAAATCCGTCGACGGTTATATACAATTTCCGAGCCGGTGGAGAGAAGAGCGATTGCTAATCCTAACGTTAACATTGACACTCCTTGACAAAATACGAGACGTCGCTCGCGAGTTGAGCAAAAATAAAGACTGAAGTTACAAAGTATGAGTGAACTATAATTTATCCGCCCTCCAACGGAGCCGTGTGCTTCATAATTATCAACCTGAGGCCTGTACCTTGCTTTGCGTCGTCCGTGGACTAAATACCCGGAATCTACACGCGAAAATTGCACATCTGGCCCTCTATGTGCTAATTACTATTGTGTTTCTATTTATTATTTTAAATCTATTTAGTTTGGCCCTTGACTCGGAATGAGAATGATAATTTGGCGTCAGAATCAAGAAAGGTTGCCCATGCCTGCTCTACAACATATCCATAGTCCATCAAAATCGATGAGGGACACTTCCGATCATTCCCATGTCAGTAGTTCTACTTCCTTCACGATAAAATTTTTCCCGATAATAAAGCTTTGCAGATCCACAAACGTCGGCACGACCATGATAATTATATCGTGATTAACAGTACGATTGCAAGACGATAGCTGTCGATCGTCACGAATCTCAATCTTTATGTAATTTTATGGCATTTGAGGGGATATTTGCTGATCTATACAATTTTACGAACTATGTTGGTCAATGGACAATACTCAACAACACGATCGTGCAAGATGAGACAATAGACGGAAGTATTTGCCGATATATCTTCCTTGCGTTCAAATTCTATTCTCACGTCCATGGATGAATTTTTGATAGAATTTTTGATAGAATTGATTAGATACTCGTTTTGCCACGAGCAATCAATAACCGCGAAAGAACCGCAATATAAAAACTTTGTGATATTTAATAGCATAACATCATTATCGCATCCGTAATAAAATTTGTCAAAACGAGAGTACATGTCGAACAAAAGGGCGTATCTATTTTTATCAAAATCCAAATTCAAATCATCGTAGGGATAAACTTTCGAGTTTAGACAGAATTTAATATTTGGTTGATTGACAGTTTTTTAATATGGTAATCTCTTTTGACACTGCATTTTTTCTGCCAGTCTGCAGTGCAAAAATCACGTATCGCGGCTTCTTCAGCTGGGACGCGGCTTTCACGGTCCACGAATGCTTGGTTGTGTTATGTGACAGAGGAAATTCGTATAGATCCCAAAAACGAAAACTTATGTTTAAGTATTGCCCGCTTTCCAACGCTCGTAACGACAGTTTATTGATCTCATTTAATATTACATGGGGCATACGCCATTGTATCTTAAACAATTCAATCTCAGCTTCCACTGAGGTATGCCCAACTAGGCAATTGTTGTCATTGCGCGAACGTATCAAAATTAATTCATGACGAGCGTTAATCACGATTCGCTTATAATCTTTGCAAAATCCCAATAGTATGTTCAGCAGTACGCAAAAGTTGAAATAAGATTCGACAATATTATGTGCCACATTCCACGCAGCATTCTTCAAGATTTTACCTCTCTATGATGTTAGAGAGACACAATTTTTGAGCGTAGAAGTCATTCCAACGTTTCTGTTGCCATCAATCTCCACACCATCGAGTTCATATCGAAGTTCATCAAACATGAACACAACGCAGTTGTTTCCCAATACCACTTTTGTCCCTTCATCCTTTTTATGTACCATCAACTTTCTCTTGATATACAGAAAGCATCACATGGTAACGTGTACAAATCCTGATGTTGTATAGTTATCCGTATGTCATCGCTATATCCAAGCGTTCTGTTGGCGTACGGATAATATGTATAAGTTTCAATCTTGATACGATCATCAAAGATCGGCTCACCTCCAATATTCAAGATGTCGAACATATTTTCAAGTATTTCGTACCAATTACTAAATCCCAATAATTTTAAAAATTCGCGTTTCGACGCGCTGAGTTTCTTTTAAGTGTAACCGGACACTTTACTATTGTCACCCGATGTCACTTGTCTTCTCGCAAAATTATTGTCCCTCGTAAAAATATTGTCTCTCACGTGCTCCGTTTCGTTAAGCACGAAAATTTCATTTGTCAAACGCTATTTTTGCCTTCGCCGTATGTGTAATATTACGGTAATTTCTTCTCGAAAATCGAGCAATCGTCCTTCTTGATCATCAATGCGTATCGTTAGTTTAGTAATGCTCCGTGCGATGATTGATAGATAAATGATCTGCAGGCGTTTCCAATATTTTATATCTTAGCGGCATGCTCGGTGAAAATTCATGTATCGTATGAACGCGCCTGTCGTTGTTGTACGCGTCAGTGGTCGCGCTGCATTCTATACGAATAATATTTATGTTAATAATATTTATCGGTACATCTGTTTCGTGCCATTTCCAAGGCTGCAATATACGATTCGATGAGAATCCGAACAATGATCCAACGCTGTCTGGTTTATTAGAGTTTATTCTATAGGCGAATTTGATTTCGCTCTTTAGCGTATTATGATTAGCGCGCAGCACTATTGGATATTCACTTTGTTCTTCGAGATCATTCTCTCGTGCAACGTTATTAACTGCATCGTTAAAATCAACAACGTGTCGATAACGTAAAATTGCACGTTTGAGATATTCATTTATAGCATGTAATTCGTACGATCCCTCGGGAATCGTAATTTCCTTGTCGTCGTTATCAAATTAAAATTTATTATTCGAGGAATTCACGTTCGGTATCGTACAAGTTTCAAAGTCCGTTAAACCGAGCTCATAATCACCATCGTTTAAATCTATAGCCGGAAAGTAGCATACAGCAAGAACGCTACTCTTACCACTCAACGTTAGCGTCAGTGACATGCTGGAAAACTATTCAACGAATACTGAATCGCGACGGTGGATTGTCAGGCTTTAAATTCATATCGATCCTTAACCGTTTGAAGAAATCGTAGACACAATTGTTCACAAATACTTTGATTATAATTTTGATAAGCCGTATGATTGTATTCTATTTTCGTCACATTTTGCCCAAAATATCGCACCAATCCTTGGGCGGTCTAAAATTTCCTAAACTATCAAAGTATACTACTCGATCTACCCTCTTTGCATACGCTACCCAATGAGTATCGGAACCATCATCGTCGTCCAAATTGACGATACCGCTTTCATTTCGTCGTACGCCGTTTATCGGTAAATTATTGCGCATGAAAACGCCTCTAAAGAATGATATACGAATACGTCTTGCCAGTTGTTCCAATTGCACATTAGTTGTTACACCCACAGACATTTTTAGCGTTATTTTTTGACGTTTTTTCTTAGCCATCGTTGAGAACCGCTGTCCACGCTTGTATGGAGCGAGATAAAGTCTACGACCTTCTATAGCGCGATTATGACGTTGCATTTCTTCGAGCTGACGTTGCGCCGCCTTGCTATCGTTCTCCGCTTTTTTATCGATTCCCGCTGCTCCGCCAGTCAAAGAACCGACAACTACCAATAAAGGTAAAAGTGGCAAGATACCACAACGTTTCGCTACTGGAAATATTCACTTTTTCTTCGTCGACGATTTTTCTTGTCATCAGCCCCATACCAAATTTTGTCTTTGCTTTCATAGCCGCCTAAACGGACGTAGTGGCTGCTTTTCCGCCAAGAGTCGAATCTCTCGTGGTAATACGTTTCTGCGCTTCCGCGGCGAGTATATTATCAGCAATGTGTCGTTCGCTGAGATCGTTGCTTCGAAAATAAACAATGTCGTGCTCGCGACACGCGGGATCCAATGGATTAATGCCTCGATCGCCTCTAGCCAATCGTTTTTCCAAGTGAGTTTCCAGTCCGAAAAAATGATAGCCGGGAATAAGTAATTCGATTGGGAGTGCGTTTATCGCACGATATAACAGGCCGCTACTACTTACAATTCTTGCTGACATTCGCCACAATTCTTTATCAACGGTGCTGGACCGTCGATATTTGTTGCCACGGCAAATTATAATGTCGCATGCATCGCGTGCATCGACGATATTGTTGAATCTCAGTAGTAATACTAGGCCGGTTCTAACCCAGGTCCTCCGAGGGGGGGTGCGGGACGGGGGGGTATTCGGTGGCGAGGGGGATGACGTCACGCGGGGTGGGGGGGCTTATCAGTTCAAATTCCAAGAAAAGCTTATTTTATCATTACAAATTCCAAGAAAAGCTTATCTTATCAGTTCAAATTCCAAGAAAAGCTTATCTTATCAGCTCAAGTTTCAAGATATGTTTATCAACATATCAAGTTACAAGATATGTGCGTATTGCATTTATCTTATCAGTTCAAATTCCAAGAAAAGCTTATCTTATCAGTTCAAGTTTCAAGATATGTTTATAAACATATCAAGTTACAAGATATGTAAACAAAACAGCGTATTATGTTACAAGGAGCGCCGACAGCGCGAATTGATAAACATGTAATGATTTATCTGCGCTTATCGACGAACGTGTCGTGACACGTTTGTATAAACAAAACAGCATACTGCAGGTCGCTTTGGCGGTACCACCCCCAATACGCGGAATTACGAGCGCCGATATCCGGCTGCTGGAATGTATAAACAGATATCTAATACTACGATATCTGTTATCTTAGGGCTGCTAAGATTACCTTTTCTTTGGCGGTCATGAGTAATCGCACTTTTTCGCGTCAGGACATGTTTTTATAAACAAAAGTGAGCGCCGATATTCGGCCGCTGGAATTTGTAAACAGATAGCGAATACTACGTTATCTATTTCTACGAATTATCTGAGGGATATTTCTCGCAATCATCTTTCGGAGAAATTAAACAATCGATCATACGTGAAGAGAGGAACAAAGGGTTGGACGAAATATATATTTCCGATGCTTTCTCAAACCATAGTACGTGATTTGAGAGCGCATAGAACGATCGAGGGAAAAAAGTATAACATTATAGTATGGAGCCGTCTCAAAAGCAAAAAGTAGCATCATTGGAACACACTGTGTTAGAGACAGCTGATGCATTAGAAGAATTTGTGGTAAAATCACATGATCCAAAGAAAGGAACCTATTCTAGAGAAGTGTGTGAAATAATGGAAAATTTGGAAGAGTGGGAAAATAGAGGAAAAAAAAACGTTATAATAAATGGGTGAATAACTGTGATAAATGTATCGACTGGTTGGAAGGACAACAGCCGCCACGAGATAGATATCATGGAAATGAGAGACCTGAAAAAATAGTAATTGAAGATCTACAATCATGGACAGCTCGCATCGCCCGACTTGAAGAAAGAAAACAAGTGCTACGCAGACTATGTTTAAGCGTAGATACCAGTGTTCCCGCGATTTCGAGCAACACTTGTATAAATTCAATCGTGCAGGCAATACATGGGCGTGAAATAGGTTTCAAAAAATCTTACACAGAAAAGCTGTACGACAATCTCTTTGAGCATAATATGTATGATACTATAAGGAAAACAC
This sequence comes from Lasius platythorax, assembly GCA_963971435.1. Lineage (NCBI taxonomy): Eukaryota > Metazoa > Arthropoda > Insecta > Hymenoptera > Formicidae > Lasius > Lasius platythorax. The sequence goes on along the minus strand of OZ020540.1, from coordinate 10,006,634 downwards.
ATCAAGTGCAATATCGGCATCTACACATATTAGAAATCGATCCTCCAGAATACCATCCATGTCTTCGATGTAATAAGAATTTGGCGCAATCCTCACGATCATTCATGGACATAAATATATCGACCGTGAGAAAACGAAACGAATCCTCGTGAGACTACAGCTTGGAAGTCACGCTTATCATTTTTCGGAGATAAGCAGCGTATAGACACGGCACAAGAACAAAGGATTGGACACCCAGGCGAACTTGTCGAGATATGTTTTCGCGGGGTGTAAACAAAAAACAAGTGTCGATGTCTGGCGGTATTATAAATGATAATGCAATGAAGGAGATCATCTTTCGGAGATAATTGTAATCATATGTTAAACATGAAGAGATGAACAATGGGTTGGACAAAATATATAATGAAGACTGCCGCCGTGTCAAATCATAGTACCTTATTTGAGAGCGGAAAGGTCGGTCGCGAAAAAATAAACATTTTTTTTATAAGTTTATATCGGAAGTATGTTTCAAATAAAGCAAGAAGTGGAAGTTATTACTATTGATGATAGCGAAGATGATGAAGTTGAGATGATCGAGGACGATGTGGTGATGGAGGTCAATGAGGTGAACGAGGTGATGGAGGTCAATGAGGTGAACGATGTGAACCAGGAGGAACCCTGGAGGATATCATGGAGGCTGAGGCTGGAAGCGTGGATTCAGAATGCGGAAGCACAGGGACCGGTAATGGAGCCAATTTCAGACTCGGATTATGACAGTGAGTGCGACGGTATCGATTATGATGTGCATGAACAAATCATCAACACAGTAGACATCAGCGCCATGGATGATGATAATAGGATGTGTGCAATACACATATATTATCAACCATGGGGTGGTGATGAACAACTGTGTGCAAGGTGCTTCCTACGTAGAAGAGATCCATACAGAAGAAATATATACGCAAAGATCGATGTCGTGCGCACTCGTAGGACGGCACGGTTGGGTCTACTACTGAGGCAATGGTGCACCGAGTGCTCTATCGCGATGGACCAGCTATTCATGCGGAATATGTGTCCAATGTGCAACCCGTGTAAGTATACCATCATATAAAATATTTAATAAAAATAAAAAATAAATTAATTTTTCTGTGTGCAGAAGAAGCTCCATCATGCCGCCCTGAGCCGACACCCGCCGTGCCGCCAACGTCCGCAGATCCACCGCGGATTCATCACCGCGTCCCCGCAACCGCTTCGAGATATATCGAAGAGAGCGGCCGCTCTCTCGCGCCGTATCTCTCGCGTACGCCTTGCGTCGAACGCCTCCCGTGCGCCTCTCTCTCGCCGTACATGTTGTCATTCGCGGGGTGTAAACAAAACGAACGCCGGTGTACAGCTACTTCATAACCAATAATACAATGAAGGAGATCATCTTTCTGAGATAAGTTCTATCATACATGGGAGATGAACAAAGGGTGGTATGAAATATATAATGATGACTGCTGTCACGTTAGAGCATAGTATGTGATTTGAGAGCGCATAGACTGGTCGGTCGAAAAAAAAGTATTGCAAATAGAAGACTGATTTAAAAATGGAGCGTGAAATTATTGTTATCGATAGTGATGATGAGATGGAAGTGGAAATTGTCCAGGATCCGGAAATTATTATGATTAACTCATCAAATGAGATGGAAGTGGAAATTGTCCAGGATCCGGAAATTATTATGATTAACTCATCAGATGATGATGATGATGATGATGATGATATGGAGCTGAACAATGTGCTGGACGCCCTAGATGTTGATGATGAAGATGACGATGATGATGAGATGGAGGTGAACATTCAAGGTGAAGACCAGGTTGAAGACCAGGATGTCGTTGGAAATGAAGAAGAAGGAATAATAGAAGACCTTGGTTATATCAGTGATTATGAGGAAGAAGAAACATCAGATGCACAATATATAGATATAGAAGAATTACTAACGATAGATGTAAATTCGCGAATGTGTAGTATATATTCCTACTACGTTCCATGGGAATATATAAAATTGTGCACAGACTGTTTCATGAGACATATAGAAACTTTTATGAATATATGGGTCATACAGCGACATGAGACGAGGCAGTATAGGGATGTACAGCACCAATACTGCTATGAGTGCAAGGCACCGCTTTACATTACGTTCAAGCGGGCCATATGTCCAGTGTGTAATCAGCGATGTAAGTATATCTTCCCATAAAAATAATTAATAAAAAGAAAAATAATAGTAAATAAATTTGTTCTATGTTCAGAAGTCCTGCTGGTGCCCCTGGAGCAGTCGCCGCCACTGCCTCGCAGTCACCGCCGCCTGCTACCGCTGACACAACAGTCATCGCCAGCCCCTTCCTGCCTTCCCCTATTTTCTATAATAATTTTTATATTTATGTTTTTATATTTTTTCATTTATATACGTAGTTATTTATGTTGTTTTATATATATATATATATATATAATATTTTTATATAATTTTCATTTATAATCTATTTTTTATATTTTTCATTTATATTCTCTATGTAAATACAGAAATATGTGTAAATAAAACAGTATTATTAATATGAAAAAAAAGGCGATCAAGGTATAAACCCTCTCGTTTTCCCTCCTTTGCGACACCCGCTACATCGCCTTAATGAAAAGCGTATGAGAGCTGGGACTGCTTATGGGTGGGGGGAAAGATGGAAATGCGTGCGAATAACAGCATAAATAACAGCATAATGTAGACTTCAAAAATTTATTTTTAAATTCACACACACACACATTTATTGTGTAAAAAACATACACATAATTTACGATTAAAAAATTGTAAGTATTAAAAAATCCTATTTATTTTAGATTAAGATGTCCTTTTCCTTTTTTTCCATCTCTTAATATTAAAAAAAAAAATATATATATATATATATATAATTAAAATTATTATTAAACTTATAAGTAAAAAAAACATAATAAATTATTCTTAAAAAATCTTTCGCGTCGAACGCCTTGCGTACACCTCGCGTACGCCTCTCTCGACGCGTTCGCCGCGTGTGCCCAGTTCGAGATATATCGAAGAGAGCGGCCGCTCTCTCGCGCCGTATCTCTCGCGTACGCCTTGCGTCGAACGCCTCCCGTGCGCCTCTCTCTCGCCGCGCCGTATCTCTCGCCGCGTCATATCTCTCGCCGCGTTATCTCTTCTCTCGCGTGCGTCTCATGTACCCTGACGCAACATCTCTTTCGCGTTCGTTCTCTCGCGTTCGTCTCGCGCTGTCTCTTTCTATCCTAGTGGTTGCTCTCTCTCATGATAACTCTCTCGCAAGGAGCTATGCATGAAAGCTTGGACGGATGGGAGAGCGCGCCAAACGCAAAGAAAGTACACCGTGATATAGACATATATTTTTTAATTTATTCTGCTTATATTTATTATACAAATATAATTTGTTCTTACATATTAAAATGTAAAAGCTAAAGCTACCAGCTCGCAATCGACGAGTTGATGCTTGTTGAACGTGTCGCTAGCGCGTATTACATTTGCTACTTCTTTAGGATCCGTTACAGTAGATGCTACGTTGGAGAATTGTGTAAACTTAGCATCGACTGTTCCAGTAAGTCTAGCCAATCGATCAAACGTTATATCGATGCAGGGATCGAGCTCGAACATACGTTGTAACGTCGATTCGATCATCATCATGCGTACATCTGAAGATTCTAGACTTATGAGTTTGGTGTCGTTAATCGTGTGAAATCGCACTATTAGCGGTCCAACGCTTATAGAACTGTAGGCTTCTGTAGAGTCATTTCGAAGCAAATTGTGAATATTGTGGCGTTGCTCGTAAAGTCCCTTCCAAGTTTCGAGAGATAACAGCAGTTGTTTTCCTCGATGATCTCCTATGGCGATCTCCACGTAACTCGGTGGATCCACTTTAATACCAATTTCGAGGAATTTAAATTCCGTGACTGTCAATGCGTATCGTCGTCCTAGTATACGAACCGCACGAGGCCCCACGGGAACGCTGTAAAAATTAGTTAAAACAATATATAGAAAAAAGAGAACAATAGAAGAGTAGAAAATATAAAGAATATTATACTTACTCGTCACATTTGTTCTCACATGTTGGAGTTTCATCACGTCTCGGCATATAATAATTCATGCGTCTGCCGGCGCTGCTGTTGCTGCTTCTTTCGGTGGAGTACATTTTTTTTTCTCGAGGGTATTAAAAGTGAACCACCAGTATGAACAGTTAACGAAAGACTGATCGTATAAAGAAATTAATTGAGGGTACATGACGCTCCTTTTTAAAAGTAGTGGGGGTAAATGTGGTGGGAGAATAATGAAATATGTAGGTGATAGATAAAAAGATTTCTTAGAAACATGATTCATGAGGAAAGGTGTGGGGAAGGGGAGAGAAAGAACAAAGAGAATAGTATGTCACCAATTCTTAGAAACATGATTCATTTAAAAGTAGTGGGGGTAAATGTGGTGGGAGATTAATGCGCTATGAAATTTAGGAGAAGGGAGAGACGTTTGAATAAAAGAATTCTTAGAAACATGATTCATGAGGAAAGAATTGGGGAGGGAGAATAAGAGATAAGACATATTTACAAAAAATTTTTTAAATTTATTTTTCCACATCTTGCAATTCTTTCTGGTGTTGCGACCACCAATTAATTAATTTGAATACATTTTGTAACGCGCAATTCTTAACATGTTTATTACAACGTAGACTATATGTAGGATCTAACTTATTTAAAGCAGGAATATCATCATAAGCAGCATCCAAGGCCTCGATAATGTAACCATATACCGCATCGTCCACTATATCGACCAACCATTCTCGCTTTTCAAGTTCCTTTACGTACACGAGAGAGGACTCTTCTTCATCTTCTTCATGTAGCTGTAATTTTTCATTTACCCCAACGATAGCTGTCGTAATCACGCGCTGAGCCATGCTATAGGGAACATTTCCATCTTCCCATTGTAAGCCATGATGATGTTGAGTCAACCATGAGGCTTGGCGCCTCTCCGATTTTATGAGCATACTCCATGGTACAGGACATGCGAAGAAATAATGTGATAGGATAAATCCTCTCCTCAGGATTGCCGCTTCCTTCACAATAAATTGTTTGTTTAGGATAAATCCTTGCAGATCGACAAACGTTGGTACAGACATGATGAGATCTCTCTCTTCGATGTGAGTTATTCGAGAGGAATGACGAAACTCTACAACCAGCTCACATCACTCTGGTTATGTACCCTCTTCCCCTCTCTCTCTAAATGGTTGTTGGTGTAAACATTTAGGTGATTCTGCGCACAACGTTGGTCAACGGGTTGTACTGGATCACGCGATCATGTATGATAAGACAGTACGCAGTGGTATTATTAGGCATATTCTCCTTACACTCAAATTCCAATCTCACATTTACTGTTGCACTCTTGACCGATTCGTTTTGTCGAGAACAATCAATAATCACAAACGGACCTTGACGTAGAAATAATGTGACGGTGAGACTTGGCTCGAGGTACTCGTATCCGTAATAATTTTTGCAGAAACGCGCATACGTGTCGTACAGAATCGACCATCTGTTTTTATCGAAATCCAAATTCATGTCGTCGTACGGATAACATTCCGAGTTCAGGTAGAGTTTCACGTTGGTTAATGTGCATTCGTCGAATCGGCTAGTATCCTCAGACATGACATTCTTCCGGCCTGTCTGCAGAGCAAAAAATACGTATCGCGGCTTTTCCAGCTGAGTCGCGGTCTTAATGGCCCACGAATGCTTGGTTGTACGCTGCAACAGCGGAAACTCGTACAGATCCCACGAGCGAAAACCCATGCTAAGGTAGCGTCCGCTTTCCAGAGCGCGCAGCATCGACAGCTTCTTAACTTCGCTCAACAACACATGGGGCATTCGCCATTGTATCTTGAATATATTGATCTCAGGCTCCAGCGCAGAATTTCCATACAGACAATTATTGTCGTTGCGCGAACGTATTAAGATTAACTCATGACGCGCGTTAATCACCACACGTCTGTAATCCTCGCAAAATCCCAATAACATGTGGAGCGGTACGCAAAAATTAAAGTGTCCATTCACAGTAGTCGGTGCATCCCAGCCGGCGTTTCTCATTATCACGCTTCTATCGGATGACATTGTTACATAGTTTTTGAGCAAACTTGTTATTCCAACATTTCTGCTGCGATCAATCTCCATACCATCGAGCTCATAGCGAATCTCATCAAACATGAATGCGATGCAATTATTTCCTAGTGTCACATCGGATCCCGCAATTGGATGTATCTTCAGTTCTCCCTCGATGTATAGGAAACTCTCATACGGCAACGTATACAGATCCTGTTGTTGTATGGGTATTCTTATCTCATCACTGTGTCCGAATGTTGTGTTGGCAAACGGGTTGTATGTGTGAGTCTCAATCTTGACAATGCGATCGTCAAAGACTGGCTCTTCCCCGATGTTGAGAATGTCTGTCATTGTTCAGATGTTTCGCACCGCGAATCCCAAAGAATGTAAAAACGCAACGTTTGATGCTTTGAGTTTCTTTTTATTTGTGCGCCCGGTTGATTTGCTATTAGCGAATGTTGTTGTCACTGGCTGTGGAAAAATTGTGTTGTCTTTCGCGTCTTTCGATCCGTTCAACACGAGCATCTCATACACCCCCGTATGGGTGTTATCGCTGTCGCCGTCGTATGTGTAATCTAACTGTGATCTCTTCCCCTCGAAAATCGAGTAAATGTCCGTCTTGGTCGACAACGCGTAACATGAAATCCGTAATGCTCCGCGCGACGATCGGAAGGTAAATGATCTGCGCCGGCGTTTCCGATATCTTATATCCTGGTGGTACCCTCGGTGAAAATTCATGTATCGTGTGAACGAGTTTGCCGTTACTGTATGCACCCGCGGTCACGTTACACTCTATGCGGATCATGTTCACGTTGATAATGTTAATCGGCATGTCCGACTCGTACCATTTTCGCGGTTGCAGTATACGGTTGGAGAATCCCAGCAGTGATCCAATGTTGTTGGGCTTGCTAAAATTTATTCTGTAGGCGCATTTAATCTCGCTTCTCATCGTATTGTAGTTAGCACGGAGCACTATCGGATAACCTTCAAAGTCACCGTTGTCATTGGTTTTTTTATCACCATCATGAACAGCGTGATGTTTCCGTGAAAGTGCACGTTTCAAAAACTCATGTATCGCTTGCAACTCGTACGAGCCCTCAGGAATTGTAATTTCCGCATTGTCGTTGCCAAAGTAAAATTTATTATTCGAGGAATTCACATTCGATATAGTGTGATAGGTTTCAAAATCCGCTAGACCGAGTTCGTATTCCGCGTCGCTCAAATCTATGGGGGGAAAGTAGTTGACCGCGAGGACGCTACTCTTCCCCGTCACTGTTAGTGTTAGCGACATGTTGACAAAACTGGTTAGCGAATACTGAGTTAAATAGCGCAATGTCCGTCCTTAAATTCGTGTGAGATAAACTACAATTCAAGCGTTCGGAGAAACTGCAAGCACAATTGTCCGCAGATGCTTTGATCGTAAGTTTGAACAGGTGTGTAATTGTAGTCTATTTTCGTCACATTTAAGTATCGCACCAACTCCTTGGGTGGTCGCAGATTGCCGAAACTATCGAAATATATAGCGTGATCCCCCCTTTTTGCGTACGCTACCCAATGAGTACCAGGTCCTTTGGTGTTATCCAAATTTACAATACCACTTTCGTTTCGATATATACCACCGATCGGTAACGAGTCACGCATGAAAACACCTCTAAAATACGGAATGCGCATACGTTTCGCCAATTGCAGTAATTGTAAATTGGTAGTTACACCCTGCGGCATTTTTAGCGTCTCTTTGACGTTTTTTTTTCTCTTTGCAACTCCACGTCCACGCTTGTATGGAGCGAGATACAGTCCGCGATTTTCCATGGCGCGATTGTGACGTAGCAGCTCTTGCAATTGACGTTGCGCGGCTTTTCTGTCGTTCACCATTTTCGCGACTCCCGCTGCTTCACCAATCAGGGATCCAAGCGTGCCCAGCACTGGTAGAATCGGCAATATGCCACCGCGTTTCGCTACCGAAAGTATCCGTTTCTTCGCCGTCTTTTTCTTCGTCTTCCTCATCGTCTTTGTCTTGAGGCCCATACCGAGCTTTGTCTTGGCTTTCATCGCTGCCAGACAGCTGTGGCGGCAGCTCTTTCGCCAAGAGTTGATTCTCTCGCGGTAATACGTTTTCGCGCTTTCACAGCGAGTATATTATCAGCAACGTGTCGTTCACTGAGATTGTTGCTTCGAGAATATGCAATGTCATGCTCGCGACACGCGGCTACAGAAGCGATTAGTCAGAGGCGATCGAGGTATCAACCTATTGGAAAGTGGTATTGTAAATTTGGATAACACCAAAGGACCTGGTACTCATCGTTGCTGATAATATACTCGCTGTGAAAGCGCG
>OZ020540.1:9927779-9997976 GCA_963971435.1 Lasius platythorax | reverse complement strand
GAAAGTTGTTTTCAAATTGAGACGGGCCTAAAATATTCCTTAGTTATTTCACGTCGGCTGAAAGATGACGTTATCAACAAACATATTTATTTACAAGTTATAGGCGAACGAGAAGTATCGTGGTGAAGGGGTCTGAATAGCTCAGTGGTAAGAGCAGTCGCCCGGCAAGCGAAAGACTCGGGTTCGATTCCCGATTCAGCGACTTCTCCCCGATATTTTTCTCGCCTACAACTCTTTAGGGGGGTCAGAGGGGTTTTACTTAAATTAATATCTCGAATATGAGATTTAATTTATTTCCTTGGTATCGAACCAAGAAAAATTTGTGCCCTGTGCACAGCAAATTAATTTCGATGAAAAATTAATTTTCATCTAAATTAACGCACTATCATCCGCGTTTGGCTCTTCTAGCCCGTTGAAATTCAAAGTTGTTTTTCAAATTGAGAGCCTAAAATATTCCTTAGTTATTTCACGTCGGCTGAAAGATGACGTTATCAACAAACATATTTATTTACAAGTTATAGGCGAACGAGAAGTATCGTGGTGAAGGGGTCTGAATAGCTCAGTGGTAAGAGCAGTCGCCCGGCAAGCGAAAGACTCGGGTTCGATTCCCGATTCAGCGACTTCTCCCCGATATTTTTCTCGCCTACAACTCTTTAGGGGGGTCAGAGGGGTTTTACTTAAATTAATATCTCGAATATGAGATTTAATTTATTTCCTTGGTATCGAACCAAGAAAAATTTGTGCCCTGTGCACAGCAAATTAATTTCGATGAAAAATTAATTTTCATCTAAATTAACGCACTATCATCCGCGTTTGGCTCTTCTAGCCCGTTGAAATTCAAAGTTGTTTTTCAAATTGAGAGCCTAAAATATTCCTTAGTCATATACAAGAATTCAACTCTTTAAAACAAAAATCAAGCGAAAGCGCAGACACTCGGAACACGTGTCGACACCCTAGCCATGGAGCTATACGAATCTATGATCGAAGGAGAGGACCACTCTGTCGTAGAAAAGCGTATCACACTAAATATTATTCAAAAACAAGCTTTGCAAAATTTTCAAATCTGATTACGCGAAGAAATACAAATGCTAATTCACTCTCGAAATTACCGAACTCTTCAAGAAGATATAACCGCTGCAACAGCCAAAGAAAAAGTAAAGGGCTCAACCGCATCGCGATCAAGCAATTATCCGAATCGTAATCGATACGATCAACCGTCATCGCTACAAACAAAAAACGCGACACAATGCTATAAATGCGGAAACAATGGGCATTACGGACGCGACTGTCGCAGCAGTAGATATGCTTCTAAAACCGAATATATCATCTCTCGTTAATACAGTCGAAAAATTTTGCAAATATTACAAGAAACGCGGACATAACTGTGAAGAATGCTGGTCGCTGAACGGGCTACCGAAAACGAGAACATCCAGGACCGAACCAGGAAAGATGACGACAAGAAACCGCGAAGTAATAATAAGATCGGTGACAGTAAAGATAATAGGCCGCGAAAAAGAAACTCAGACTCCGAGCGTAGTAGCAACGAAGAAAAACGACGAGATAAGAATAAGACAGCGCGCTCGCTCGAGTACCAGATAACGCACATGCGACGGACACCGCAAGGATTAGCTGGACTGGATCTAATCACTTTACCGATACGCGAAGCCAAACGCGGACAAATTAATATGCTTTATGATTCCGGAGCCACTATCTCTTTATAAAGGTAAAACATTTAAAGGGCAAAACCGTGATATATAAAGATAAAATCACGCTAATCGGAATAACCGGACACAAGGTGCAAATGATAGGCAAGATGTACGCGACAATCGACTTATATATAGACGGTCGTAAAATAAAACGCGATCTACGTCGTGAAGGACGATTTCCCGACTACGAGGGAATCCTAGGAATCGATTTTCTTAGAAAACAACAAGTTTCGTGCGATTATAAAAACGGGAACTTAAAATAGGAGACGCCGTGTTAAAGCTTCAGCCATATGACAAAATCACGCTAAAACCACGCAGCGAGACCGTTATACAAGCCGCGATAGACCACAATGAGATAGGAGTCATACAAGCGGAAGAAACAGCGCCAGGAATTTACAACAGACGATGCTTAACTGAGCGGAAAAACTATTCGTGTCCGATCAGCGTGATAAATGCTACCGACGAAACAGTCGAGATTCGCACGCCGTTAGTCAAAATAGAAGATTTAGACAAAGACAATTCGCATGCAATCTATACTATACAATCTGAAAAAACGGGCAACTACTCGTCGTCACGCAACAAACAAATCTGACAATTATTACGGACAAACCATTTAAATCACAAAGAAAAACGATCCATACTAAAAATGTGCGAAGAGTATAATGACATATTTCATCTAAGCAGAAAACCCCTAACATGCACCGTGACTGTAGAGCACGAGATAAATACGCGCGCCGACATCTCACCGGTAAATGTGATCATATCAGTAGTATAGCTAGGCCGGATCTAATCCAGGTCCTTTGAGGGGGAAGGGTGAGGGGCAGGGGGTATCCGCGGGATGCGGGGGAATGACGTCACGCGGGGGAGGGATCTATGGGCGCGGCGGAATATGTCAGGCGGGGAGAGGGGAACCGCGAGATGTTGAACCGCAAGGGGCCCGTGACGGAAGGGGGAACAGTGAGGTGTAGGACCGCGATGCATCTTGGTGGCAAGGGGGTTCACGGGAAGGGGGGATCCGCGAGGTTAGGGTCCGTGAAGCGCACGTTAGGTGAGAAGAAGAGGAATCGCGAGGTTAGGATCCACGCGGCGTCAGCGGGATGGGGGACCGCGACGAGAAGAATGCGTAAGGGATAAGGATAGCGCGAAGTATAGAGAAAGACAGAGAGAGATAGCGCGAGGCGGTCGCGTGAGAGATAACGCGCGAGAGAGAGGCGTTAGCGGCGTTTGCAAGAGAGAGATAGCGCGAGAGAGCGGCGTACGCGAGAGAGCGGCGTACGCGAGAGAGCGGCGTACGCGAGAGAGCGGCGTACGCGAGAGAGCGGCGTACGCGAGAGAGCGGCGTACGCGAGAGAGCGGCGTTCGCGAGAGAGCGGCGTTCGCGAGAGAGTGGTGTTTGCGAGAGAGGTAGCGCGAGCGAGAAAGAGAGATAGCGCGAAGCGTCCGCGTGAGAGATAGCGCAATGGGAGAAGGAGGAGAGAGAGAATGAATACAATAAACCATTTTTGATATTAAAAAAAATTTTTTATTCAATAAATGTGTGTGTGTATTATACAAATCTGTGTGTGTTTGTGTGTGTGTTATTAATAATAAGAAAATCTAATATATAAAATATATAATAATAGTAATAATAAAATATAAAAATATGAAAATATATATGAAATATAAACTATAATATACAGGGTGTTTCATTTAAATTGACGCGTTGAAATAAGTGGAGAAAGACACGTGGGATTGAAAAACGTTTGAGACAAAAGTTGTTCGGAAGGGGACATGAGATGGTGCCATTAGTTTGACCTTGAAGAGTCACCTGAAGGTCACGTGAATGTCACCTACAACTTTTTAAATGGGACACCCTATATACTTTTGCATATTCTTGTAGCTTGCCTCGAGAGCTTTCCAAAACACTATATTTAAACATTTTTTCATTAAGTACTTTTCGAGTTATAAGGTTTGAAGTTTACAGTATTTTGACATAAAATACAAAATATCGTGTAAAACATTCAGTTTTCGATAATCTTACCTTAATACTTTTATGCATAGAATAATAAGACCAATCAATTGGTGAAAAGAAAACACATAATTGCTTTCAATAAAAGTATGCAGCTGCATGTTGCAAATTACATACTTTTTCTTAATAGCAATCATGTGTTAACCGCAAATAAGTCATTTTTGAGATATTTGCAATATCTCATATAACTTAACTTACTTATAACTTAATTTAATTTACCTATATTCACGTGAATACTTCTTCATGGAGCAATGATCCCGATAATCATAGCAACGAGTTGACCTGGCAACAGTAAACAGTAAACATGTCTCAAGATAAATGCTTGTTTGTAATAATCCGCTCTGCCGTTTGCGAATAAACACGGGTCAACAAATGCGGTCTTAGTTAACAAGTTCGGTTGCACCACAATTTTTAATAATTATGGCTTTTTACACCAATGCAAAAATGGCAGACATGCATTTTATGTATAGTCGTGCTAACGGTAATGTCTTAGAAGCGCGTCGTCTGTATGCTCAAAATTTTCCAAATCGCGAAATTCCTTCGAATAGAATATTTGCAAAACTTCACCAAAGGCTCCGAAACACTGGTATGTTTGGTAAAAACGCGGGCGACAGTGGAAGACCCAGATCCATTTCTACACCTGAGGTGGAAGAGGAAATCTTGGCAATGGTACAAGAAAATCCTGGAACTAGTATAAGGATTGCAGCCCAGATAGACATTAGCCCTCGTTTAATTTGGAGAACACTCAAGGAGCAATTGCTCTATCCCTATCACATCCAGCGAGTTCAGACACTAAATCCGCCTGATTTTCACGCCAGGCTAGAGTTTTGCAGTTTTGCCTCCACTACTCGAAGATGCCCCACTAAATCTTAGAGCTGCGTCTTGGTTCATGCACGATGGCGCTCCACCTCATTTTTCATTGGCCGTTAGAGAATATCTAAATCAAATGTATCAAGAAAGATGGATGGAACGTGGAGGTCCGGTTGCATGGCCTCCTAGATCTCCCGACCTAAACCCGCTTGACTTTTTTATTTGGGGCTATTTAAAGAGTTTAGTGTATGCAGAGCCAATCAATAATTTAGAACAATTAGAAAATCGTATACAAGAAGCCTGCGTTACAATCAGAATGAAACCAGGTGTGTTTGAAGGAGCACGAGATTCTTTTTTGCGAAGATGCAGGGTCTGCATAGACATGGAAGGAGATCATTTTGAGCATCTTCTTTAAGATAAGGTAAAATAACAGCTGTTATTTTTTTGCACAAATTATAATAAAAATAAAAATTTAAAACAAAAAATAAAAATTATAAAAAAGATAAAATTAAAAATATCTCAAAAACGGTTTATTTGCGGACCCATGTTTATTAAGACTTTTTGACTTGTTTTTAGGCATACTAAATCCCCTTAAAATATTTTACCCTTTTTTTCAACACCCTGTATAATAGTATATATATAGTGTGTGTGTGTGTTATTAATAATAAGAAAATATATATATATATAAAATATATATAATAATAGTAATAATAAGATATAAAAATATGAAAATATATATATAATATAATGTTCGCGAGCGCGACTAGAATTCGAGAAGGAGCGATCCTCCGTTTTTTAATCAAAAGGAGTTTGAATGAAGATGGTCACCACACGTAACGTACACAATTAAAGTTTAATATGCACAAAAATATAAAGTATTTACAAATGTACAGTAAATGAGTTACGAATAATTCTTCTGAATTAAAGGCGGTAAATTAATTGCGGTTTAGCTGCGGTTTATCTGCGATTTAACGTGCGAGCGAAATGCTAACGATGGCCATCGTCGCCGATGGGCGCATCTTTTAATCCCTCTGCAAAGGGGCCGTCTTTTGTTCAGCATCCAATCGCATCTAATTATTTTAAACAATTTGAGGTGACCTCAAGGCGCCGTGCTCGATTGGCTGCCGGAGGGTCTTGTAAGATTAGTACGCACCTGACACGCGCGAGGTGCGCGACAATGTGCGTGATTGTCAATCGTAGGCCCACGCGAGCCCTCGCGTATGCCTGATATATCTTGATCGATGGATTGACGGCTAAAGGTAGTTAGATATGTTTATTTTCTCATGTGGTTTTTATCGCGTGCAAAAGGTTAATTTGGTTCATGTTTTCTGCTTTTTCAGGACAATATTATTGAAGACTTTAGTTTTTTGTTCCAAGGAGAACGTTCGACTCTTGACTTTTTCTAGTACACTAATATAATAATCGTCTGTATAATTTTCGGTATAATATTCGTTTGATTATAATTAACGTGCTAAATCAATTCTAACGCTTAAATTGTGGAGCGGAATGCTCCATCTCAAACATCCCGCCCGCCTTGTCAATATGTGACAAATTATGATGGCAGTGCGGACAGGTGTCGAGACGACTTATATCGATATCTGATCGATTCTCGCAGAGCGAGGCGCGGTTGCGCAGGGCTTCGCACGTGGTGATCGAGAGTCACGTTAGGTTGAGTGTGAGTGTCTGTGTAGTAAACAGTGGTGTCATGAGGCGATACATTGATTACGTGATAAAGAAGACGAATGAATCGGTAAATGAAATTAATAATTCGGACAGTGAGTGGAATACACGCAGCAAGATGAGTCGCAGTGTGGCGTTAAGTTAAGTCTGCAGCGGAGGGCTGCTCGATCCCGTGCGGTGAGCGAGTTACGAGGAATGCGGTAAGTATTGACACGAGAGTTTAATTACAGCTGACAGGCATCGCCGATCGAAAGTGGAAGTGAAGACGATGAATGATCGATGTCACGGCGTGAGGTGAGACACGAGTGCTACGGTGCTGGATGAAAACAGAATTGCGAACTGCAAATACGGACAATGATTGATGGGGAAAAGAGAGGGGAGTAAATCTTTTACATTCTCAACATAGACCTCAGAGTTGATCTTTTATCTAACTTAGGTTTTTACGCATTTTTTAGCGGCGGAGCTTCGTCGTGGGTTCCGGGCAGAAGTACGATTTTCGTCATTGGTCAAACGAGTCCCGATGTGGCCGTCTTGACCGTGACTATTCGTACGACTCCGTCGTCTCCGGGGTGCAGTTTGACGATTCTTGCCAAGGGCCATCGAGTCGGTGGAGTGACTTCCGAGCGGACCAGGCAGAGTG
Source organism: Lasius platythorax (assembly GCA_963971435.1). Classification (NCBI taxonomy): domain Eukaryota; kingdom Metazoa; phylum Arthropoda; class Insecta; order Hymenoptera; family Formicidae; genus Lasius; species Lasius platythorax. Next base: position 9,991,132 of record OZ020540.1, on the reverse strand, counting down.
CTCCGACGTCAGGGACGGCTTCGTTCTTCAACCACTTCGGTTTTGGGGTCATCTCGTGGATGTACTCGCGCGACCACCGCTGCCAAAAGTGGTCGCGCATTTTTGAACGAGCTGCCATCGGGACAGCGTGTTCTCGGCATTCTCTGTCAGCGACGGTTCGGGCACAACCAGGAGCGGAGCTCCGACCAGGAAGTGCCCGGGTGTTAACGCGGAGATGTCATCTGGGTCGTCAGAGAGGGTTAGCAGTGGCCTAGAATTTAGGCATGCCTCTACCTGTGCGAGGAAGGTTGTCATCTCCTCGAAGGTGAGGGTGGTTTCTTCGATGACGCGGCGCAGGTGGTGTTTTGTAGACTTCACTGCGGCTTCCCACATTCCTCCAAAATGCGGCGCGACGGGAGGATTAAACCGCCACTTGACTCCCTCTGTGGCAACGGTGTCTGCGATTCGGCGGCTCTCCAACGAAGATGCGAGGAAGAGCTCTCGTAGAGCTCTGTCCGCTCCGACAAAATTCGTTCCGCAGTCCGAATACATCTTCTCGCAAAGGCCCCGGCGAGAGACAAAGCGATGAAAGGCGGCGAGGAAGGCTTCTGCAGTGTAGTCCGACACGAGCTCCAGATGTACGGCCTTGGTGCAAAGGCAGATGAACACGGCTATGAAACCTTTGTAAGCTCGATGTCCTCGGCCCTTGCTCGTGCGGACGAAGATTGGACCAGCGTAATCAACGCCGGTTCTCAGAAAGGGCCGTGCAGGAGTGACCCGTCCTCGCGGTAGATTTCCCATTGGAGGCTGCGGCGTGACGGCTCGTCATCGCGTGCAAGTGACGCAGCGATGCAGCAATTGCTTCACAGCAGCCCGACCTTGAGGAATCCAATAGCTTAGGCGAAGGAGACCGAGCGTTAGTTGTACTCCTCCGTGAAGCGTCCGGCGGTGACATGCTTCGATCAGCAACTTGGAAAGCCATGAAGCCGTTGGAATTATTATGGGATGGCGCTCGTCGTATGACAGGATGGCGTGCTTGAGGCGTCCCCCTACTCTCAACACTCCGGTCTCATCTAAGAATGGACTCAATTTCGCCAGCTTGCTTCTGGGAGATGCTAGACGATGTGCGAAAATGGCGGCGACCTATTCAGGGTAATGAATTCTTTGTATCACGTGAATCCATTGAACTAAAGCCGCGTCAAGTTCGTCAGTCTGAAGTGTTTGCTTTGCGTTGCAGGGGGCCCTCTTGTTGCCGCGAGTGGCAGCACGACGCCATCGAAGGCACCACGCCGTCACCGGTGAAGCCGATGCAGCGTGAGAACCGAAGCAGAAGCTCAGGTTCGGACTGAAGTTGCCGTGCGCTTTGGTGAGCCACAACTCTCATCTCTGGAAGGTCGTCCTCCGGAATCTCCGTTCTTTCCTTGGGCCAGTAGAAATTATCCTTGCGAAGCCAGGGGGGTCCTGTCCACCACAGAGGATGATCCACTATTTCGCTTGGTGAGATGCCTCTGGACGCGCAATCAGCCGGATTGTCGCGCCCTGGAATGTGCTGCCATCGAGCCTCCGGAAGATGTTGCTGGATGTAGGAGACACGGTTGGCCACGTACGTCTTTCACCGTGAGGCGTGCCCGCGGATCCAGTGGAGCACGACCTTGGAGTCCGTCCAGAGGAATGTGGAAGCTGTGGACAAGCTCAAGCAAGTGCAGGTATGCAGAGTCAATTTGGTGAGCAAGGCGGCGGCACACAGTTCCAAGCGAGGCAAGGACACTTGCTTCACTGGTGCTACCTTGCTTTTAGCTGTCAATAAGTGGACGGAAACGGCGGCGTTGTTTACGAGGCGGATGTACACAGCCGCGGCGTATCCTCTCTCAGACGCGTCCGCAAAACCGTGAAGTTCCGCGCCCTCAACCTCGGCACTGGTGCCGAGCCAGCGGTGTACGCGTACCCGTTCGAGTTGTGGAAGCTCCTCGAGGAAGAGCTCCCAGCGTCGAGCGTCAGCTGAAGGAAGTGGTGCATCCCATTCCAGTTGCTGCAGCCAGGCGGACTGGATCAGGATTTTTGCACGAATGATGACGGGAGCGAGCCATCCTAGTGGATCGAAAAGACGAGCGGTTTCCGCAAGGACGCGCCTCTTCGTGTATCCTGTGACCGAGTGCGGGTGAATCTCAAATGCGAAGTGATCGGTCGACGGGTGCCATCGTAGTCCCAACGTGGAATGCACCTCGCCCTCCCACGCGAGCGGTGTCTTCTGCGTCCGATGTTCCGGCGAAATTCCTGTAAGGATCTCATCGCAATTGGCGGCCCATTTTCGCAATGGAAACCCGCCCGTCATGCAAAGCTTGCGGAGCTCTGTTTGTAGTGAGATCGCGTCGGACAAGGAGTTTGCTCCCGTGACGATGTCATCGACGTAGCAATCTCGTCGCAGAGAGGCTGCTCCGAGGGGAAATCTCGTCTCTTCGTCATTGGTTAGCTGACGGAGAGTTCGAATGGCGAGAAACGGCGCGCATGCGAGACCGTATGTTACCGTTGTCAGTTCGAACTCGCGCACTTCACCCATGACATCATGACGCCAGAGGATTTTTTGTAAGTTGCGGTCTTCGGGGTGGACGAGTATCTGTCGATACATCTTTTCGATGTCAGTGACGAGGGCGTATCGATGCCATCGCCATCGCAACAGGATGTCCGCCAGGGGTGGTAACAAGTTGGTGCCAACGAGAAGATGTGCGTTTAAGGACTCGCCCGACCTCGTTTTCTGCGACCCGTTGAACACAACGCGGAGCTTTGTGGAAGCACTCGATTCGCGAACTACTCCGTGGTGAGGTAAATAACATTTATACGAACCTTGTTGGCACCGATGCACTCACCAATTGCATATGTTGCAGGTCCTCGTATTCTCTCATGAACGTGCGGTAGAGTTCGCCGAAGCGGGAGTCCTGGCTGCTCTTCCTTTCCATGGCGGTCAGTAGCCGTTCGGCTGGCTTGCGGGTCTCAGCGAGATTCATTGGTGATGAAGAGAACGGCAGTCGCACGATGTATCGTCCGTCGGCGTCGCGTTGGTGCGTTTGTTTGAAGAAGTCTTCGCACCTCTCCTCATCTGGGGTGAGAGTGGCGGGGGCGGCTGGTTCCTTCTCCTGTTCTCAAAATTGGTGCACCAGTTTGACCAACTCGTCATCTGCGGTACAGTGAAGGGAGCCGTGAAGAGAGTGTGAAAGCGGTGCGCCACACCCCCCAGAGAGAATCCAACCAAGGATGGTCCTTTGCGCGATGGGGGTTTGAGGTCCACCCTTCCTGAGGCCGTCTTCGAGAATAATGGAGTAAACCTCGGCTCCAAGAAGAACGTCGACTGGATCGTCCTTGAGGTAGTGCGGGTCGGCCAGAGTGAGCCCCTTGATGTGCGGCCATGCGGTGTTGCGTGTCGTTGTCGTGCCTTGATATGACGAGAGTCGTGGAAGAATGAAAGCGACGGCGGAGAATTCGGCTCCGGTCACTTTCGAGGTGAGCGCCAGTTTTACCTTGCCGCGAGTTGCTCCGGATTGAGCGCCTCCGATGCCGATGATAGAAACGGCGGAATGAGTCCGTGAGAGGCGCAGGACCAGAGCTTCGGAGATGAGAGAAACTTCGGACCCTTGATTTATCAGTGCGCGAATCGTGTGTGGATTGCCGTAGCGATCGGCGACTGTAACGCGTGCAGTTGCAAGGAGAATTGCCTTGCGGTTCTCTTCCTCGCGGAAGGCGGAGAGAGTGCTAACCTCCGCGGCCTTCGTCGCAGCGTAGGCGTCGCGGAGCAGAGTGTGGTGCCGCGATTTGCACGTGAAGCAGTTTTTTAAGGATTGACATTTTGCCACTGGGTGGTTTCCGAGGCAATTGTAACACAATCTGTTGGATTCGACGATGGATTTTCGCTCGCTTGCCGATTTGGCTTTAAACTCCCGACACATCATAATTGAATGTTTCTCTTTGCAGATTGCACATTGAGCGGCATCGGATCCGCGTTTTGTGAGATGAGCTTTCGCAGACCGCGACGAATCTCCCAGTGCTTTGGCGACGTTCTTCGGCTTTGCTGCGTTCAGCGTGAGAATCCGTTTGCTGATGAAGCTCAGCAGCGTGCTGTGGTCTGGAGGGTCGAACGAGTCGGACGTGGAAGACTCCCATTCGAGCCGAGTGCGCGAGTCAAAAAAGTTCAATGACGAAATGATTGAAAAGATCCATGCCGTGTGACTCGATGGGTCGACCGATGCTTTCCGCGGCGTTTACGGCGGTGGTGACGGCGTGATATATTCGGCTGAGTTCTTCGGTTGTATCGCCCTTCATCTTTCCGACGGCGGTGAACGCGGCGAAATTAGAGCGGATGAGCTCCTTTTTATTTTCATAGTGTTTGGATAAGATTGCCCACGCGCGGTCGTAATTTTCTCCTGTCACTGCTAATGGACGTATCAATTTTTCAGCGGGCCCTTGCAAACAAGATCTGAGATAATGGAACCGCTCGATGTTGGAGATGGACGCGTTCTCACCGATGACGGATTGAAAGAGGTCGCGAAAGGACGGCCAGTCGGCGTACGCGCCCGAGAAGTTTTGTAATTTGATGCGGGGTAGCGCGGTCTTGGGAGCGTGATCGCCAAGTAGCTCACCACCTGGAGCCGGTGCCGCAGGAGCGGCCTTGTAGCGGTTGGCGTATTCATCGAGAGCACTTCTTTGTAAAACGTAAGTATTCTCGGTATCTTCGAAAATGTCGGAGGTACTGTACTCACTTTGATCGAACCTTTTCTTGTAGCCTGCTCAAATGAGGTCGTGTTGCGCCTCAAATTTTGACCACAGTTGATCGATGATCCTGATTCGGGTCTCGACTGCGCTGAGCGTGATGTTGGTACTCCCCATCTTCTTTAGATTGTCCACCGACCGAGAGATACGGCCGTGAATTTCGGTCTGGCTTTGAAGAAGAGTGTTTAAGTCCATGCTCATAATGAACTGTCTCCTTCACAGGTGATCACTCCACTGAAGTCACTTGGGTTACACACGCGAACTTGCGGTTGCCGGCTGAAGAATCCGGCTCGAAGGACTAGAAATGTTCGCGAGCGCGACTAGAATTCGAGAAGGAGCGATCCTCCGTTTTTTAATCAAAAGGAGTTTGAGTGAAAATGGTCACCACACGTAACGTACACAATTAAAGTTTAATATGCACAAAAATATAAAGTATTTACAAATGTACAGTAAATGAGTTACGAATAATTCTTCTGAGTTAAAGGCGGTAAATTAATTGCGGTTTAGCTGCGGTTTATCTGCGATTTAACGTGCGAGCGAAATGCTAACGATGGCCATCGTCGCCGATGGGCGCATCTTTTAATCCCTCTGCAAAGGGGCCGTCTTTTGTTCAGCATCCAATCGCATCTAATTATTTTAAACAATTTGAGGTGACCTCAAGGCGCCGTGCTCGATTGGCTGCCGGAGGGTCTTGTAAGATTAGTACGCACCTGACACGCGCGAGGTGCGCGACAATGTGCGTGATTGTCAATCGTAGGCCCACGCGAGCCCTCGCGCATGCCTGATATATCTTGATCGATGGATTGACGGCTAAAGGTAGTTAGAAATGTTTATTTTCTCATGTGGTTTTTATCGCGTGCAAAAGGTTAATTTGGTTCATGTTTTCTGCTTTTTCAGGACAATATTATTGAAGACTTTAGTTTTTTGTTCCAAGGAGAACGTTCGACTCTTGACTTTTTTTAGTACACTAATATAATAATCGTCTGTATAATTTTCGGTATAATATTCGTCTGATTATAATTAACGTGCTAAATCAATTCTAACGCTTAAATTGTGGAGCGGAATGCTCCATCTCAAACATATAAACTATAATACGTAATAAAAATATAATATGAAAACATAATATGAAAATATAAAATATAATAGTATATTAAAATATAAAATATGTTCCGGAGTAGGGCCTCTGTAACAAAAAAAAAACAAATATTAAATTATTAATTTATATATTATGAAATTTTTTGAAAATAAAAATAAAAAGAGGTACTTACAATAAAAATCTGCAAAGTCCTGCTCAAAGAAATCTTGTTCCGACAATTCATTAGATGACGGTGGTTGTGACGATTCGGACTACGTTTCAGGTGAATCTGGCATTTCAGGTGATGTATCAAAAACTTCCCTACATATATGCACCACTTGAAATTCACGTTGGAAACTACGTTCAAAACACATTCCTCGACTATGTCCAGGCCAATCGGAAAACACACAACCATTTTTTACACATGTGAGTTACCTTTAAACATCTTTCACGAAATCGTAGAAAATTTCCTACCGACTTTATACGAGGACTTTTTATACCAAGTTTACGATTTCTTATAAATTGCACCAATGAAGTCACTGGAACATTCTCCGATTCGCTCCTTTTTTTGCGACTGTCGGTGGAAGGACACTCTAGCGCAAAATTTATCACATCATCATCAGTATCTCGGAGATGTGCACACCAATACTCCAGGCGGTTATATGAAGACGGTTCTTCTTCCTCCATATTTCTCATGTGTATCACCTGCAGAATTTTTTTCAGTCTATAACACTCACACAGATTTAAAAGTTTATTATGCGCGCAAATTGGGCACATATTGTATTGCACGGTAATATCTGGTGCAATGGAAATCTGCACTCACTGCAAAATTGTCCAAGAATTAAACCGAAACATGCCGTTTCGTGTTTTTGCACCGCACGAATATTTGAATATAAATCTCCAATACGAACAAGACATGCGGTGCAAAACTTATAGTCCCCAGTTTTATAATAAAAATATATACAACACATTTTCTTCAATTCATTAATAGAAATAATGTCAGCCGTTTGCAACACACGATGCGTTTCTTCAACATACTCCTCACTGGAATGACTATTATAGTCCGAATCCTCTAAGGCCTCAAATATATTGTCCCATTCTTCATCTGAATCTTCGATCACTATAACTTCAACGTCCGACCCATCTTCATTCGAATTTTCAATCACCATAACATCTTCATCTTCTTCCATATTTGTACACAACTCACAAGGTCTAACAGTTTACTTTCTACAATCTTTGCACGAACGTATTCGACTTGACAAAAACGTAGACTGTTTGTGAATGTTGCACACTCTCTTCTCGACTATATATTTTAATTCTACATCTCTTGTCTCCTTCTAACTGGAGTATCATTTACCTCATTATTTTTCTACATCTCTAGCAGAGTGTGTGTTGAGAAAAAAAGATTTCAGACTAAAGTTTTGCTGATTATGCACACACATATTACACTATTTTATATTCATAAAGAACGGGGAAAAAAAATTAAATTCACAATGTAAATCGGTAAAAATAATTTATTTGTTATAAGCATCGTGAAGAATATCATTTACAGCACATGATAATATTCACAATCTACGAGCGATTCGCTATCAAACGCATCACTTTCGCGTATAGCTTTTACAGCATCGCATAAAGCATTGATATTATTGCGTTGTAAAACATTAACAAATTGTTTAAACTTTTCATTTACAAGATGAGTGTTCTGACATAGCCAGAAATACATATGATCAATACATTTTTCAAAATAGAATAAATATAATATTGTTGATGGCTTCATATACAAAGAATTATTAGATAATACAATTTTTACAATTTCCGAATCTAACATTTTAACCACTTCGATTGTTAGATCTCGAATCCATAATGGAGTTTAAGGCGATTCTAAATATCGTTTAACGTCCGCACGTTTGTGCATCAACGATTTCCACGTTTCAATAGGCAATACTACTTGATTGCCTCGATTGTCGCCAAGAGGTAATTCTACATATGATACAGCTCCGACGCTGATTCCAATGTCCAAATATTTATACGATGTCGGGGTTAAGGCGTATCTTCTTCCAAGTATACGGACCGTACGACGAAGCACAGATGAAATGCTATAAAAAATATTTTAATAAATTATAAGGCAAATAAAAAATACACAATGCGTGAATCGAAACTTACTTGTTACATTTCTTCGTGGAAATTTTACCATCCTGAATCAGAACGTAGTAATTCATGCTGCTTTCTTCAGCTGAATACATATGAACTTTTCACACAAGTGGTTGATACAATACTAAATTATTTTATATATTGCTTAAAATTTTCCAATGTTGCAAGTTGCAATGTGGAGGGGATTATTGCCGATCTGTTATTTTTTTCTATTATTCAAGCGCCGATGTATAGCTACTATTCGTGAAGAGGATTATTGCTGATGTGTTATTTTTTCTATTATCCAAGCGCCGATGTATGGCTGCTATTCGGGATGAAATCACAGAATGTTCGATCAAAAAATACGTGACAAACCACGAAAAAAAGATTTAGCCAAAAATGCAAAGTAATCTAAATTTTTCACGCGCCAATGTACAGCTACATGTAATTTTAAACTTTTCACTTTAAGATTACATTGTCTGAAAACGTACGTGACAAAAAGACGAAACGTCAAATATGCGCTAATAATACATCTGCATGTAATTTTAGACTTTTGATTTTGAGATGGCATTGTCTCTAAAATGCAAGAATCAAACTGATGAAAACGTACGACAAACCGCGAACAAGGAGATATATAATCATGGTAAAGGGGCACACTCTGTCAGTATTTTCATCCGAGGTTCCGAGATAACAATCATCAAGATCTTAGTTTTGGAAATATGGCGGAGCAAAATCTATGTGAGCAAGCAGCTCTAGTGAATTCTGTAGAAGAGTACGTTGCGTGGGAGGCGTGATGCATGCATCGAGTCGCTGGAAGATCAAAGTCGAATCAAACGTCCACGATTATCGATTGGAAATCGACAATCGCTGGTTGCCCAAATCGCACGACTCGAAAGTCTGAAGAATTTGCTACGCAGACGTTTCGTGCACGCAAGTGCCGGATACAGTGCGCGAGAAGGCGGACTGATTTGGCGAGAGATTGATACAGCGTTCGAGGGACGCATATTGACTGATGCGGTCATAAATTACAACCACATCGAACCTCGTCAATTTCTCTAGGATGCTAGTGGCATCGTGCTCCAGCATGTGCAAAAAGTTATGGAAAGACACTATAATGTGAAAATTAATAGTGTTTAACGGCGAGTTTGTGGCGGGTGATAAATGCGCAAATAAAAGTATCAATACGAAAAACTGTGAAATCTATCGCACGTCTGATTTACGCGAGTGCACAGTGGGCCGGGAGACTCGAAAAAGTGGCCAAAATTAATAAAGTAAACTAATCTTTTCCAAACATGTACTCTATAGGTTTTTGGGGTTGCTGATTTTAAATCTGATGTCAAAAACTGCAAATTTAAAATTGCGGATCCAATATGGCGACCGTAACTACCCTTTTGGATCGAATTTGATGCCAATTTGCTAGCAACTTTTGAGTAAATCTGTTGCCAATCTGCTGACACATTGCACGTATTTTGTTTATTAGAATTCTAATCAAAATTTGGGGTGCTTTTTTAATGTGAGTCCTTTTGCCTCTCACAATTCTTGATGCTTTTTCGCTGCGAGTTTCCTCGCGCCTTTCCTATCACAAACTACTCTTCTCCTGATAACTCTATTTCATCTAAGTTTGGTATGAGTTCTGAAAAACTAGATAAATCTTCTTGGAGTTCATCCTCAGAAGTAATATTGCTTGTTGCATCTGTATCAAGAATTGCAAAAAGCTCTAGAACATTTGGTGGAAAGGGCAGTCGTTTCTGGTTTTTAATGCGCCTCTTAAGGATGACACTACTGGATCTAAAGTATCCATTACGCGATAGAAGAAATCTCCAAGATTTGTTTCGCGATTATGTTTTCTACTGTGATCCTCCTTGTACCTCTTGTAGTCTTTGTTCCTGGCTTCCGAAGCTTCTTCGCCAAGCATTCCTACAGGCACTAAGCTTGTGGAAATAATTTCGGCACCGTGCATCAAGATCTTGTGCACTGTCGATGGCATTGGATACCATGGATAGTGTTGCGTATTACGTAAAAATTTTATTTTAAAACTAGCGCGTCTAAAGGTAGCATGCTCATTATTTTTTAGTTATTATTAGCGCCTTCTTGTAAATCAGCCTGCGACATAAAGAGAAAAGAAGACCGGTCCATAGCAACGGTCCCCGTTCGATATTATACAAGCACGAAAGTTGTTGCGACGTAATAAAGTCCTAAAGTTTTTAATTACTATAATTCGTTCAATATCATTTATTGACCTTTATTGAAATAGCGTTCACATACGCACGAGTCAAAGGAAGAAACAATTCTAACTACGACTATAAACATTGGTCCTTCGAGCCGGATTTCTGGAAGTTAGGCACGATCGCAACGACCACGATATCGCATACACGGCGTATACGCAACCATTATCTTATACGCAGCCATTATCGCACGTTTCGAAAACGAGCAATTTCCTCAACAACGCAAGGAACGGAGCAGATCTACGCATTAATCAAGAAGGAATATTGACGAAATACATTGGGAATCGCTGCAACTATTGGCACTGGAATATTTCTACTACAGATTCATTGCATCGAAAACTGTAAATAGTTATTAGGCGATACATTGTTATTTTCTTTGAGCGTCAATTACACGTAAGTTAAACCTTCATTTATTGTATAAATGACAAAATGGAATTGTCAGAGAGCGAAGCGAAAACAAAGCGAAAAAGTATAAAGGCCGCGGCTACGCGACTTAGAACGTATATAGAGTCTCGACAAGCCGAACACGCTACAAAATTCGAATTAGCTGAACGTAAACGAAAACTAGCAATTTTATTTGAGCAATACGATGAAGTACAATCGCGAATTGAATGTTTAACGTCGGACGCTGATGAAAATATATTAGCGGTTCATGCGGAAAATCGTGCGCGATTTGAGGAAGCGTATTTTCAACTTATGTCTGCATATGATGAACGTCTCAGCATGTTTGAACAGCCTTACGTTATGCCTCAATTGAACGCCAACGTACAAAATCAAACGGTACGTCAAAATAATGCAGAGTCACATATTCGATTGCCAAAGATTCAATTGCCTAGTTTCTCAGGATCATATGAAGATTGGTACACCTTTCATGATTCATTTGAAAATCTTATTCATACAAATGAAAATTTATCGGCCATTCAAAAATTTCATTATTTGCGTTCGTCATTAAAAGATAATGCCGCGGAAGTTATCAAATCTTTTGATATTACAACGGATAATTATGCAGAAGCGTGGCAATTATTAAACGAACGTTTCGATAATAAAAGGCGCATAGTTCAGACTCACATCAAGGCCATGTTTGAAATTGCCCCGATTCATAAAGAAAATTATGCAACATTGCGTAGCTTACTTGATAACATACTCAAACATTTTAGAGCTCTCAAAGCACTGCAAAGGTGACCGGTGGACAACTGGGATGATATAATGATTCATCTGCTGTTGACTAAACTTGATTCTGTTACAGTAAAAGAATGGGAGACTAGCCGTACAGATACGACTATACCCACGTTCAAACAGCTAACTGAATTTTTATCTAAACGATGTCAAGCTTTAGAAACGATTTCAAGCAAATCCGCGGGACGTGTTGTTTCTGATATATCGAACAGCTCACAGAAGGCCAAGAATCCGAGTGCACACGTAACTACATCTAATCAATCTTGTATTCATTGTAAAAATAAGCATTTTATATTTCAATGCGAGTCATTTCGCAAAATTTCTGTCGAAAAACGTTTCGAAATCATAAAAAATGCTCATTTGTGTATCAATTGTTTAAGGTCAAGTAATCATCAGGCTAGGAATTGTACTTCCAGTTCTTGTCGTAAGTGCGGAAAGGCACATAATATCTTATTACATTTTGAATCGTCGAGGATTGATAATGCAAAAAGTGATAGTCAACCGGCCGCTACACCGTGCAATCCAGTAAATGCGTCGCTGTCAAGTACTTCATCACCTGTGGTAACTCAATGTAGTCAAATTAACGACGCTTCCAAGATTTTTCTGTTAACCGCTATAGTGAACGTATACGATCATAAGGGACAATCGCATGGTTGCAGAGTCTTGTTGGATAGTGGCTCGCAATTAAATTTTGTTACGGAAGATTTTGTAAACAAGTTGCAACTTGACACTCGCGCTCTACATATTTCAATGTCGGCAATCGCGGAAGGAACATTTGAGTCAAAAAGAATGGTTAACATCAGTTTTCGATTTCGGGTAAATGCATATACAAACAACTTCGAATGTATAGTTCTTCCTAGAATCACGCAAAAATTGCCACAGGATTTTTGTCCCATTTCAGAATTCAGAATTTCATCTAATATAGTACTCGCTGATCCTAATTTTAATATTCCAAGTGAGATCGATTTACTTATAGAAGCTCAAATATTTTGGCAACTCGTTTGCGTAGGTCAAATAAGGCAATGTAAGGCGCATCCTACATTGCAAAAAACTAAACTCGGTTGGGTGATTTCTGGTACGAGTTACGGGTCTTCTGATAAGAAAGCGACAGCAACATGTCATCTGTCAGCGATTGACAAACTAAATAAATCCATTAGCAGATTCTGGGAAGTAGAACATGATATTCATTTTGACAACATGTCTCAATATACTACGGATGAAAGAAGTTGTGAAACACATTTTCAACAAAACGTGCGTCGTAATAGCGAGGGTCGTTTCATAGTTAAAATGCCTATAAATCAAGAGAAATTCCAGCAATTAGGTGATACAATAGAAATTGCAAAAAATCGATTTATTAATTTGGAAAAACGTTTAATAAGGGAGCCGTCGGTGTATTCACAATATAAAAAATTCATGCAAGAATATATCAATTTAAACCACATGCATGAAATTAAGGATCTTGAAATAAATAACGCGATGTAGCATTATTATTTACCGCATCACGCGGTGTGCAAAGAAACTAGTACTACGACTAAGTTAAGAGTAGTCTTTGATGCCGTGCAAAAATACAACAGGATTATCTTTAAATGACACGCTTTTAGTCGGCCCAACCATTCAACAGGATCTGTTTTCCATTTTATTACGTTTTCGCACATTTCAGTTTGCAATGACCGCCGACATCACTAAGATGTATAGGCAAGTTCTTATCGATGAATCTCAAAAATCTCTTCAGCGTATCTTTTGGCGCGAATCTCCACAGGATGAGTTGAAAACGTTCGAGCTTCTTACTCTCACATACGGTATGGCGCCAGCTTTATTCTTAGCTATTAGAACAATTCGTAAACTTGCTGAAGACGAAAGAAGATCGTTTCCCATTGGTTCAAAAATAGCGTTGCGTGACTTTTATGTTGATGATTTACTTACGGGTGCATCCACACTACAAGAGGCTTTAGAAATCAAAAGGCAAACCACAGAATTGCTTAGGAAAGGTGGATTTGAATTAACAAAATGGTCATCCAATCACGTTTCTCTTCAAGATATTGAAGGCCTTCGTAAGAAGGAATTTGAATTAGCTGTTGACCATAATAGTGAAACTAGAGCTCTTGGTGTAATTTGGAATTGTGAATTGGATGTATTCAAATTCATAAGTATAGGGCATCATCCACCATTGGAAAAACCTACTAAACGTAGTATACTATCCAGAATAGCTTTAGTGTTTGATCCTTTAGGATGGTTAGGACCCTCTGTTATAATCGCTAAACTCTTAATGCAGGAACTATGGCGAGCTAAAATTGATTGGGATGAATCTATTTCTAATGAGCTGCACACATTGTGGAGAGAATACGAGTGCAAATTGCAATTTCTTGGCAACATTGAGATACCACGTAAAGTGATTGCATTCAATGAAAATCAAGGATTAGAAATTCTAGAAATTCATGGATTTTCGTATGCCAGTCAACAAGCATATGGAGCATGCATTTATGTTCGATCTGTTTCAAGCAATGGTCAATTCGATAGTCATTTGTTGTGTTCCAAGTCAAGAGTAGCACCCCTCAAGACATTATCAATCCCGCGACTCGAGCTTTGCGGAGCACTGTTGTTGGCTCTACTTACAAAAAAGGTGTTAGATTCTTTACCTTGCACTGTTGATTTTATACACTTATAGACTGATTCACGTATTGTATTATGTTGGTTACAAAATTGTAGTCGTCAATGGACACCGTTTGTAGCAAATCGTATTGCTGAGATACAACGACTTACAAATGTTGAGGATTGGAAACATGTGTCCAGTCAAGAAAATCCTGCCGACCCACTTTCTAGGGGCATTATGCCTGATTTGTTGCATAAATTAGAATTATGGTGGTCTGGTCCATTTTGGCTAAAATTGAATAAAAACGAATGGCCTTCTGGGAGCTTCCATGTATCGGATGCAGAATTACCTGAAAAGAGAGCTATAAGCTTAATAGCTGAGGTTAAATTCGAACAAGATATTTTTGATCGATTTTCTAAGTTATCTCGTCTCATACGCGTTGTTGCATTATGCCATAGATTCATAACAAATTGTAATGCTAAGAGGTCTAATATTTTACATTCAAATAATGAAGGAAAGGTTCAACCGTTATCTACTGAGGAGCTAGAGCAATCAAGATTAATTTTAGTAAAAACAGTGCAACGTGATTTGTTTAAAACAGAATTGCATTTACTTAGGAATAACAAGCCCCTGAGTAAAAACAGTAATATACTAAATCTAAATCCGTTTATTGATGCCGATGGTATTTTAAGAGTTGGTGGTCGATTGAGATATGCAAATGTATCTTATAATTGTAAGCACCCGATTTTATTACCTGGCAAACACGCGTTCACCCGACTGATTATTATACACGAACACGAACGTCACCTGCATGCTGGAGCACAAGCTACGTTAATGGCCGTGCGTCAAAATTACTGGCCGATTTCCGCTCGAAGTATTGTTCGTAATCTAATAAAAAGTGCATTGTATGCGTGCGTAATGCTCCGAAATTGAGTACGACACTGATGGCAGATTTACCAGAAAAGCGAGTAAATACGGTAAAATATGTATTTCAAAAATGCGGCGTCGACTATGCGGGGCCTTTCTGGTATAAGCAAGGTCAACGAAAAAATACCAAAACGATAAAATGTTATATAGCGTTATTCATATGTTTATCTACGAAGGCAGTACACATAGAATTAGCGGCGGATCTATCAACGGAAACTTTCTTGAACGTGTTCAAGCGATTTATCTCTAGAAGAGGACGTCCCACTGACATTTACTCGGACAATGGTCTAAATTTCGTCGGAGCAAAACGTGAACTTGACGAATTGTATGATTTATTCAAAAATGACGTTCTTAAACAGAAGATCATTGACTACATGACATCCGAAAAAATAAGATGGCATTTTATCCCACCTAGAGCTCCGCATATGGGTGGCATATGGGAAGCAGCCATTAAAAGTACTAAGTTTCATCTGAAGCGTATTATTGGTGAAGCTTCATTAAGATATGACGAACTATCCACACTATTAGCACAAGTTGAAGCTATATTGAATTCGAGACCGCTCACGCCTCTATCGAATGATCCTAACGACTTGAGCGCACTTACTCCAGCGCATTTTTTGATTGAATGTTCAATTATGACTTATCCAGAGCCTACTATCAAGGAATTGCCGACTAACAGATTGTCGCGATGGCAAAGCGTGGAGCAGCTAAAACAACACTTTTGGCATCGTTGGTTAAAGGAATACCTTCATAATTGTCAAGCCCGAGTCAAATGGAATACAACTAATGATCCCATCAAAGTGGGACAAATGGTAATCTTACAAGAAGACTTACCACCCCTATGTTGGAGTCTAGCTCGAGTTGAGGAAATCTTTCCTAGCAAAGACAACATTATTCGTGTTGTTTCCGTGCGAACTCCTAAAGGAATTTATAAACGGCCTATCACGAAGTTATGTATTTTACCCATTGAATAATGATGATTGTTCCAGTTCGTTTTATAGAATTATACTTTGTTTGCATATTTTAGTAAATTAACAGATAAGAAATTTTTTGTTTTTGAAAGCCGATGCTTTCAAGGGCGGTGGTATGTTGCGTATTACGTAAAAATTTTATTTTAAAGCTAGCGCGTCTAAAGGTAGCATGCTCATTATTTTTTAGTTATTATTAGCGCCTTCTTGTAAATCAGCCTGCGACATAAAGAGAAAAAAAGACCGGTCCATAGCAACGGTCTCCGTTCGTTATTATACAAGCACGAAGGTTGTTGCGACGTAATAAAGTCCTAAAGTTTTTAATTACTATAATTTGTTCAATATCATTTATTGACCTTTATGGAAATAGCGTTCACATACGAGTCAAAGGAAGAAACAATTCTAACTACGACTATAAACAGATAGCACGTGACATATAGCTCAGATTTGGATTGAGTGGAAGCTCGCAAGACAAAGCAATAAGATTGTCTTAAATTTGTGTATTAGCTGGCCATTCAGGTTAAGACAATCAGCAAACAAATTTGAATTTTCGAAAGCTCTACGAGCTGTATTTTTATTATTGCTGGTTCCGCTTCCTCCAGATTTGGGCTTATCGACTTTCAGCCCTAGCTTTTCCCAAATTATATTTTGGAGCACTTTCTTTCTTACAGCAAATTCTCTTTTATCTTCTGCTGATCGTACCTGCCATTTATTAATGGTAATCCTGTAAGATATATGAAGGCAGCATTCAAAAAATCTAATTCACGCATAAAGTGGACTAATTCCATGCTGCAATGACTGCGGATCAGCCAGGAACGTTCCTTTGTCTTTATTGGATAGATCATTAAATTGTTTAAACGTTGCATGACAAATTGGACAGCTCATAGATGATTTGGTATTAGTGATAGCGTTCAGCACTTTGCCGTCTATTAAGGTTAATAGCAAAGAGAAATGAACCCGTATAGTACAATCTTCCACGACAACTTCAAAAATATCCAGTTCTTTTTCTTTTCAGTTCAGTTTCTATTTGATCCTCTGTTAACTGTTTTTGTCTCAGAATAACATCTATCGATTCTTTCACAAATTCGAACTTTATCGGGCGACAAAATCTCGAAGATTGTGGTGCTCGATTATTCCATAGTGTAAGGCCAGTCGACGTGGCTAGCCGAAGAGGAATAAGAGTAGTCGCGAATAAACTTTCGTCGCTCATATTTTCTTTGTTTTGCCACCTTTGTTGATAAGCCGAATGTCCTGTACTTCCATCGAATCCCCAGGTACACGTTAGCACGGTGTCAACTTCCATACAGTCAGTTCTTCGCAGAGTTTGAAGTATGACTGCAGCTTGCATATTAATAATCCGTTTTGCAGTGTGATTTAAAAGCGGCTGCACCGCTACTTCAGCTACATTTTCATGAATCGAAATTGTTTCTTTCGGCGGCCTACACTTTTCCTTAACTTTCCTGACATCATTATAAATTGGCCAGATATCTGCTCCGCAAGACTTTGATTCTAAGCGCATATTTAAATAAGTGCTTTTGGAAAGACAATTATCTAATACGAATGCCAAGCCTTCTTCGGGAGTTTTCTGATTATCGTAAGGGTCGATATATCCAGCAATTTCCTTACTTTTGCAGGGCGTTGTGGACTTTTTGAAATTTCTTTCAGAATTGGAGTTAAGTCCTTGTGGCCCGATTGCCTTACCGCATGACGACAAGCCATTACAATTCTTAAAGGATCATGCTTGCATTGGGCACTAATCTCGGCAGATTCTCGTCGTTGCGAGCGCTTTGATTTATCTTTGAATTCTATAGAAGGACGACCAGGGCGTATTTCAGAAGAGGGCTTTTCTACATTAATTGTAATTAATTGTAATTTAAATCAGGAATCTTGAATTCGGAATTCAACCATTCCTTATTCAGCTGATTAAATCTTTTTATCATTCTTTTTGCAGCTACGAATTTTTCATTGCGCTTTGACTGAAGTGCGCTGACAGTCTTTCTTAACTTTTGCAGATCGTCTGGCATTACATTTCCTATATTAACTTTCAATTTCGATAATATGTACAATACATCAGATTCTCTTTGATTATTATTATTTAGAATTATATCTAAAACCTCTCGTTTTGTAAATTTCGACATTTTTACAAACAGTTATCTATGACAGTTTCAGAATTATATTCTCTGTGTCATCGAAAGAGTACAGAAATAAAAAATATACAAATAAGAATACAGAATAATAAGAAAAATAATAAGAAAAAGTAATACAAAATAATACTAAAAAAATAAGAAAAAAATAAAAAGAATAATGAAAAGAATAGAAAAAAAATAAGAAGAATCGCAAAAACGATAAACTTGTGCTAGGAAATTCGATTCTACTCAATACTTAAAGCTGTAACTCCACAGTGCCGACGGCAGTTTAATATCTATTATAGACGCTCGATTGTTCAATATAATAGACGCCCGAACTAAAGTGCATATAAGTACACATTGAGATATGATTTCTCCAACGAGAATGTGTGGCTACTGCCACTATTTGGATAGCGAGATTAATTAATGTATATGCAGGTTATCAGAATAATATTGCTAACGTTTATTGCTTGTCTTTCTAACGACTAACTTACGAAGAAGAATACAAAGGATGTGCGTACATAAAACATAAACCATCTAAGATAGGAACATAATATAGGAATATAATATAGGGAATTTCTGACAACCAATCAGGTACAGCGGTGTCGCCACATTATTCCCCTTCCAGCAACGTAGTTGCGATTTGAACATTCTTTTTCGCCTTGGGACCAGGATAAGTTCTTAAGACCCCGTCAGGATCCGAAGTAGAGGGTGATAAAGTTGGTGGCTGTTCAGTCTCCAAAGGATTCATTGAGTATGCTTTTTTTTTAAGTCAGGAAATCCATCATGGATACCTGCCCCCTGGAGAGGGGGGCAGGTTATGCCGGACTTTTACCGGCTAAAACCTGACTGTGGCATCCTAAGCGCGTGAACATGAACCCCTCGGGAACCGCTCGGGGGCATTACTTCCGGGGGGTGCACCGCGCTGTGCTGAAGGCGCTCATAACTCTCCCAATTGGGAGTGAAGCGAGGCCACTATCGCTTCACCCCCCTTCGTCTGATGACCGCGTGCAATGGCGCCCGAGAGTCCCCACTCTCAGTCGCCTGCGGTCTTCAGCGGAATAACGTCCCCCGGGGAAGTGACTCCCCGGAGAACCCCGCCTTCCTCGTTCCGGTTTCACATCCTTTGTCTGGTCTTCTTGTCTTGGTTTAATCCGAGCACGAGTCCACTTCCTCAGTGACATCTTCGTCATCGTCGTAATAATATTCATCGTCGGTGTCATCATCGGTGTCATCGTCCTGGTCCGAAGGAAAGTATTCGGATCCGGACCGCATCTCATCCTCCTCTTCCTCTCTGAGTTGCCTTTCTCTCTCTCTCTCTCTCCGCCTCTTCCTTGCTGCGCATTACGGACTGCGCGAAGCGTGTCAACGCCTCCCACGCCTTTGTATCCCTCACTGCGCTTTTTATAACCTCTCCCAACGACAGTTCCTGGCCAACCCATCTCTGCAACTCCTCTCTCTCCTCTAACCAGGCAACACAGTCCTGCAGAGTGTGCTCAGCTGTATCAGGATCCGTTCCGCAATGAGAGCAGGTGGGATCCTCTATCTTCTTGATCTTATATAAATACGCATTAAAGCACCCATGCCCCGACAAGAGTTGTGTCAGGTGAAATACCATTGATCCATGTTTTCTGTCGATCCATTCATCCAGTACTGGTCGGATCGCATCTCTAGTTCTAGCGCCGGCCAATCCCGCGTCGTTCAGATGAATCTGCCACTGCCTCCTGAGCAGCAACTCCTCTCCAGCTCTTATCTCTTTCTCTGTCTCCCTAGACCATTCGCCTTTTCGGTGTAAGTCCTTGAGTCTATAATAGACTCTTTTCCTGAGCCTTGCCAATAGAGGCAACGGTGGCATTCTCGCTAATAACGTTGCCGCTTCATACGAGATCGTTCTGTGTGCCGAAACCACCCTTACCGCCAAAGTACGCGACAATCTTTTTAACGGAGCTTGATTCTTCTTACAGGCCCCCAAGGCATCGCTCCAGACCGGTGCCCCGTAGGTTAACACAGACGTCACCACGTTAGAGTAGAGACGTCTCTTGTGTTCTCCAGGTTCCTTCAAATTGGGCATTAGCCCACTCAATGCTCTTACTACCTTGGTAGCCTTCTTTTCAATGTATCTAAAATGCTCCTTGAAGTTGAGACGACTATCCAGTATGATGCCGAGATACTTCATGCAGTCTTTGGCAACAATGGTCTCTCCCTCGACCGTAACTTTAGCCACTTCTTTTGGTCTAGTTCTGCCGTGAAAAAGTACAACTTCCGTTTTTGAAGGGGAGACCTTGAATCCTAGTTCCCTAGTTCTACCTATTACCTTACTTATCATCGAATTTGCCTTGTCTATCAAATCTTCCATATTATTCGCAGTCGAGATCACCATTGTGTCATCGGCCTAACATATAACTCGGCATCCCGGATCCAGTTCCGTCTGCAGTACATAATCATACCCGATATTCCATAATAGGGGTCCCAGTATTGACCCCTGCGGAACTCCCGCAGTCATTTTTTTACACCTATTCTCCCTCCCTCCAACACATATTCTATGGACCTGCCGGAGAGATAGCTGTCGATAATTCTTCGAATATATTCGGGGAAACCCTTCCTTATCATAGCCTCTCTGATAACGGGCCACGGCAGGGAGTTGAACGCATTCGCCACGTCCAGGCTTACTGCCAGGGTTAATCCCCCCTTTTTTCTCCCCATTTCAGCCACTATGTTTTGTACCTCAATTAATGCGTCGCTAGTCGACCTGCCTTCCATAAAGCCATATTGATCCTTGGATATTTGAGCCTCGGGATGACGGTTCATCCAGCTCTTTATCCTACTGTCAATAATTCGTTCAAAGGCTTTTCCGACTTCATTAAGGAGGCATATCGGCCGGACCTTGGGCAGCTCGTCCTCCTTTTCCTCTTTTTGCGGGTCCCCTTTAGGGATCAATGCCAATTTCGCCCTTTTCCATTCCGTTGGGAACTCCCCCATCCTCATGCACATTTGAAAGCATTCAGCAATCTGTATCGTCATTTCGGTTGGGACATTTTTTATCGCCCTGACGCCGACTCCATCGGGTCCTGGAGCTTTATTGTTACTTCTTCTTCTTCTTTTGACCGCTCTCTCGACTTCTCCATAGTCGACTCCCCACTCTTCCTCGTTCCACTCCAGATCCCTCCAATCCGCCGTGGGATCATGCTCGATTCCACTCGGAAAGAGGGAATCCAGTAATTTATCGATCTTTTCTTCATCCATCGTCTCCGTTATTCCCGGAGACGACTTCCTCAATTTCTTGAGAACAATTAAGTAGGGGAGTCCCCACGGGTCCCTGTTTACGTCTTCGACTAACTCTTGCCAAGCCTTTGTTTTCGCTATCTTGATTTCTCTTCTGAGTTGTTTCTTTGCTTCAGTGTAGTCTTGTTCGTGTCTTCGTATCTCTCTCTCATTTTGTCGTCTTTTACTCCTGGTCCACAACCTTCTTTGTTCGATGCATTCTCGCCTTTTCTCAGCGATGCTCTCGTTCCACCAATACGTTTGTTTCCTCGGGACTCTAGGACGATGTCTAGGAGCCGTCGAGTCGCAAGCCTCCCTTGTGATCCTTTGAAGCCATCGCTGTCTGTCTTCAACCGAGATCCATTCTGTCTCTGTCTTGCCCACGGCGCACGCCCACTCGAGGGCCATGTGGACATACTCACGTCCAATTTTTTCCAATTCCACCTTGGATATAGTTCGATCCTTCTTGTTAATTTCTGTGGTCTTCTACTCCCCAGATTTATGTTAAATTCTATGTATTTGTGATCGGATAACGATTCGCTTCCTGAATCTACCTTCCACTCCTCAATGAGTCCTATCGCTTCCGGAGTTGCCCATGTTATATCCGGAATGGAGCTGCCCTGCGAGCGAACGCAGGTGGGCGTGGTTCCCTCATTCGCCACCTGCAACCCGATCCCCGCTGCCCAATCCTCAAGATACGAGCCTCTATTATCTAGTGCTCGAGAGCCCCATAAAGGAGACTACGCATTGAAGTCTCCACATATGATGACTCTCCTTCCTAAAGTTCTGATGGTGTTTTCCAATTCCTCCAGTGCTTTCAGGTATCTATTTACGTTTATATTTGGCGAGATATAACATGAAATTAAGTATAGATCTCCATACTTAATTGTTACCGAATTGTCTCCTCTTGCTATCAGAAAGCATCTCTTTTTTAAACCATCCTGTCTGTAGAGCCAGGCCGCTCTTCCATTTTTACTCGCAAACCACAACGACGAGTCAGGCACTCGCCTTGGCTCCGCGATGGCGCAAATTCCAATGTTTCTATCTATCATGTGTTGGGCCAAAACATCTTGCGCCCCCCAGCTAGGTTTAGGTTACATTGGATTAGCCTAATCATCGTCGGTTTCCATCGCTTCTTTACCTGTCCTCCTGACTGGCTGTTTTTCTTCCTCGGTTCGTCTGATGGTTTGTTTGGTGGTTTGTCCAATTTTCCCTACCGCATCACATGAGCCTGAGCCCATTCTATGGTCAGAGTCTCTTCCATGTCCTTCGCAAACTACGCATCGCGGCGCCGCGCGGCAACTCAACAGCGCGTGTCCGTTCTCCCCGCAGTTGAAGCAGGCGCTGCTGTAATCCGCCTTTGCCGTGCAGTTGCCTCGCATGTGGCCATATTGCCAACATTTGAAGCACTGCACGGGCCGGGCTTTCAGTAACTCTATCTTCGCTATAGTCCATCCCAGACGGATCTTGCCCTCATTCGCGGATTTTATTGCCGCTGTCAGCGGACATCGAATCCACACTGTGTGGGATCGATTAAGCGTTTGTCTTATTTTTCCAATTTCAACGTCTTTACTTAGACATTTCCCTAGTGTACAAATTCCTTCGCAAATTTCTTCTTCAGAGACCGACTCATCGAACCCGAAAATCCTTATTTCCCCTTTAATTGTGGGTCTCTTAATGTTCGCCTCAATCTTCTCCTTATTAATTACCTCCTGAATCTTAGCTGCCAGGTTATCAGCTTTTTCTGCTACATCTTTTCCAGGGATTTCTATTATCGTTCCCCCATTTAAGGCCTTTCTTATGCAAGAATTCTCAATACCTAGTGTGGTTAGGTCGATTTTTTCCCTAACTTTCTTCATGACGCCAGCGTAAGAAAAGTCCGGTTTGTCACTCTTGATTATAACAGCTGATGTTTTCGGTGCTCTTCTTACTGCGCCTTCTTTGTCCTTAATCCTATTTTTGTTTTGCTCTTCTACTACTTTGGTAGCTTCTTCCTTCCTTTGTGGTTCACCTCTATCTTTATTAAGTTTAGATATCTTTGGTGTAGTCTTTATGTCTTCTACAGGATTTTTTCCTTGTGCCTTCTTTATCTTCCCTCTTTTTCCGATTTTTATTCATTCAGTTTCTTCTTGTTTTCTTGTTTTTATCGGCCCATTTCTAGGGGGGACCAACTGTACGTTGCTAGTCACTTTAATTCCCGTATTCTTTTCCGAGGGCCCAGGGGGTGCAGGGAGCGGCCATTCACCAGGTTCCAATCCTCTGGACTGCGTTTCACCCTGGTGTCTGCCTCCAGATTCCATAGCTCTCCTCATTGATTTAAGTTCCCCGCGAAATTCCTCCATTTCTTCCAGCATAATTTCCAGCCTGTCCTTAGGAAGCCGGGTTTCCATCATGGGTTTTCTCACTCCCTGGATCGCCGGTCTCATTACTACCTCTCCGACCAATGGATTCGGGAAATCAGCATCAGCATCGTTCTCTCTGGAAATACTCTTATCCTTCCTATCAACGTTGTTACCTTTCTTCTTGGGCTCAAAGGCCTTTGAAACCTTGTTCGTTGTCCTCTTCTCTTTATCTGTATCTTCCCAAGACAGCATACTTCTTTCTTTTTCTAAGTAAGCCACCTTTTCCCTGAGCTCGTTTCTTTCATTCTCCATTACATCTCTTTCCTTCCCAATTGTGTTACTTTCCTCTTTAATTGCTTTTACTCTCTTCAGGAGTCCTTTAACTTCTTTCTTGAGCTCATCATTTTCCTCCAATTGGACATCATATGCAGAGTTTATCTCTTCTAAATTCTTGTTTGCATATTCTAGCTCAATTGCATTTCTTTCTTCCGCATTTGCATCTACCTTCTTCCGAAGTCCTTCATTTTCCCTCTTAAGCTCTTCATTCTCCTCCAATAGGGCGTTATATGCAGAACTTAACTCGTCTAAATTCTTATTTGCACTTTCAAGCTTCTTTTCTTTGGGTATAACCTCAACGGATAAGTTCTCATACTTTTTCTGCCAGAAGGCCGGGTCTCCGTTATGCTTCGCTTTAGCGCAAAGTATACGCATTACAACTTTGGATTGGTTCAGCCTGGACTTCATCTCCTTGCTGGCCTTTCCCTGAATGTTACACTTGCAACGTAATGCGTTGGTTTCGCTTAGCCAATCAATTGACAATGCCGTGATATCAGACGCTGTCATTGTTTCCAGCCTTTTATGATGAAACTCTTCAGGGGGAGGACCAAACTCGATTCCGTATGACCCAATCTTTTTTTTGAAAAAATCCGTGATCTCTACATAGTTACTTTCAACCAATTCCGGATCCAAGATCCTATTTTTCCGGTTCTTACTCTTCAACTCAGCAGTGATTTCACCCTCTTCTTCTTCTTCGTCACTCGTGTCCAGATTGGTTACCGCCTTTCTTTTAATGCGCCGACGAATCGGTTTCTTCACTTTGGTAATGGCAGCGCTGTCTTCTTTCTCCTTAGTGATAACAACGCTATCTTCCTTCCTGCACTTATCCACAATTTCCGCTATGAGTGAATCAACTGAGCTGATTGAGTCATCCGATAAAAATCTTCTGGTGTCGACTCCGTCCATTTCATCATCCTCCCCCAGTTCTCCTCCCAGTTGACCGATCTCCTGGCCCGAGAAATGTTCCATCAGAGGAAGATAAGCCTCTTCCGATTCTCTGAGATCCCTCGCTGCAGAGGAGGTTCGAGGAGGGGGCCCCAACGCCTCCGTCTGGTCCGAGACCTCCCCCCCGTTTTCACGTCCCTCCTGACTCTCACGCCCAAGGGGCGATCTAGCTCGCCCGGGCAGAGAGTTGTCTCCACTTCCGCCGTTGGTGGTCCCCTTCATACTTAATTGGTATGGAGGGGGTCCACTGTGTGCCTAGATTGGATTACCACCAAGTAGCGGTGTGTGCTACTTACGAAAGACAAGCCCAAACAACCGCCCAACACTGGTATGTGCTGCTTAAAAAGACAATCTTATAAGCTAGTAAAGTTCAGTATTCTTCAAGTCCACTATTCTTCAAGTGTCTTTTTCCACCCAGTATAATAATATAATTCTAAAATTTTTGAAATTCCCAAATTTTCAGAATTCTTCAAAAATCCCCAAATTCCCAAAACCTTCACTACAGTCACTTGGGGCACCCTTCAAGGGCCCCAAAAATGCAAACACCGATCGAAAACATTCAGTCGTTTACAAGTTATTCGCCTTAGAAAACTGCACCCGAGCTACCCGGGGAAGCGTTCGGGAACCTCCCCCGAGCAATATCCTTGGGTGCCCGTTTCTACACGACCCTTGGTTCGCTCAAAAAATCACTTTGAGTTTTCCTTCTATCCAACTGTCTATTCTTATTCGACTTGTCCTTCTATATAGTTTTTAAGTCGTTGGCAGAAGTTCAAATCGACTTGCCCGTCTATCGCTTATAGTCTTAGTTTTATTCGTCAAAAATATATTTGACTTACCCCTCTGTTAGTTCGTGGGTCCTGATCTCTAGAGAGGTCCACCCTCTGTGTTCCGTATTGTCCCGGTTATATTCACTAGCGTTAACACAGACTCAAATGAGGTCCGCACTCTAAGTATTTCACTTTATTCCGGTTCCAAGTGAGGTTTACCCTCTATGTTCTCTTGGTTCGGAATCACCAGTGAAGTTTCCCCACTATATAATTCTCGTATCCCAAGCCCGAAGGTCCTCTGTGATTCGAGGCTTTAGGTGTCGCAAATCTGCGAACAAGTCCCAAAGCGGTCACCCATCCAAGAGATGGCGACGGAGAGCGCTGCCTTACTTTTTCGTTTTTATGCAAATTACACAAAAAGTACACCGCTTCCGCCGAGGAAAAGTCTATGGGTCGATAGATCGCGGCAATCCGCTTCGATTGATTGCACTCCGCACTTTTGCAACCGACTATTAGTTTCGTAATTAGCGAGCGGCGAAATCGCCACGTGGTCGCCGTCACTGTATTTCACTCAATGTTCACGAGTAACTTGTTTTAATCCGAAAATCATGCACAATTCGGGTACTCTCTTTAATCCACAGAGGCTAATTGCCCCTCTCACCCTCCCAATCAAAGTTTTGATGGCGGGATCACTCACATAACCATCAACGCAAGCGCGTGACACAAATCGTTAATTACCGTGTAACGTCTGCAAACTCGCGTTCACCTTCATTCCCACCTGTGCGGGGAATCGCGCCGAACACGATGATATCACTTATTCGTACGAAATCGCAAAATCAACTTTAATATATGCATCTAAAGACAGAGCTCTAACACAGGCATGCGACTCGGGCTCTGTACCACAGCGCTACTCTGGCAGTGGCTTAGCACACTGTTCCTGGCAGTGGCTTAGCACACAGTTTTTGGCAGTGGCTTAGCACACAGTGCATGGCAGTGGCTTAGCTCATTGAGTATGCTGGCTTAAGTCTTTCTATGGAAATATTAGCAACTCGCCCATTAATATCAATAATAAATAAACGGTCGGAAATGCACTCGACAATCTTGAAAGAACCATTGTATGGTGCGTCTAGAGGTTTCCTTACTGCTTCTTCTCTGACGAACACGTGTGAGCAAGTTTGTAAATCTTTATGTATGAAAGGTCTAGGTTTAATATGATGCGCCGTAGGCTGTGCACGGAGTTGACGCATATGGATTCGAAGCTTTTCGATAAAAATCTCCGGGTCGGTGAGTGAGTCTTCGGTATCGAAAAACTCACCGGGAACTCGAAGAGTTGAACCATACAGCAGTTCAGCAGCCGACGCCTTAATGTCTTCTTTGTAAGATGTGCGAAGGCCTAAAAGGACGGTAGAAAGGTAGTCCACCCAACGTTGTCCTCCATGACAAGGAAGAGCGGATTTCAAAGTGCGGTGCCATCGCTCCACGAGACCGTTAGAAGCGGGGTGGTAGGCCGCAGTTCTTGTCCTGTTGCAACCCACTATGTTGGCTAACGCTTTAAAGAGGGCCGCCTCAAACTGAGGGCCCTGGTTAGTGGTGACGGTGCGCGGAGCACCGAAGCGAGCAATCCAATTGGCGTAGAAGGTTGTTGCCACTGTGTCAGCGGTAACGTTGGCGAGTGAAATTGCCTCCTAGAAAATCTATCTATTATTGTCAGGCAATAGCGATAATTCTGGCATACCGAAAGTGGTCCAATGAGATCAATATGGATATGTTCGAAACGATGATCAGGAGTTGGCAGTTTCTCCGGCAGGTTTTTGTTGTGTCGGTGTACTTTAGCTGCTTGGCACGGCAAACAAGCTCGAGACCAGCGAATCTCCTTGTCCATCAATGGCCAGACAAATTTTTGACTAATTTGACGACTAGATGTTCTTCCGCTCGGGTGAGCGAGGTTGTGGACGGCTTCAAAGATCTTCCGCCGAAGGGGCTTAAGCACAAAAGGACGGATCAAGTCCGTTGAGCAATCACAGTATAGCGGTAGGTCAGTACCGGAAAGGATGAACTTTCGCAGTTTCAAAGATGTGTTTCCTTTTAATTCCAAGGTCTTCAGTTCGTCGTCTTCCTGTTGAACTTCAGTCAATTCCTCCATAGATGTGATGATGGGCATTTCAACTGCGTTAATTCTGGAAAGGGCGTCTGCGACGGTGTTCTTCTCGTCGGAAATATGACGAAAGTCTGTTGTGAACTGTCCGATCAGATCACGTTGACGAGCCTGGCGAGGAGATACCTTATCGGGTTTCTGTCGGAATGCATGCGTTAAAGGTTTGTGATCCGTAAATACGATAATTTGTCGTCCTTCCAGGAGATGTTTAAAATATTTAATTGCCGCGTAGATCGCAAAGAGCTCGCGATCATACGCGCTATATCGTGTTTGGGCGTCGCTCAGTTTCTTAGAAAAGAATGCAATAGGCTTGATCTCACCGTTGATTTGTTGATCCAGTGCCGCACCAATCGCAATGTCCGATGCATCTGTAATAAGGATTAACGGAGCTGCTTCCGCAGGATGACAGGATTGCTGCGTTGGCGAGAGCGGATTTGCACGTGTTGAACGCTTTCTCTGCTTCAGTAGTCCAATTGATAGGACGCTTATCTCCTTTACAATGGTCCTTAAGAAAGGAGTTCAAAGCGGCTTGGTCCCCTGCAGCGTTCTTGAGACAACGCTTGTAATAATTTATCATGCCGAGAAACCTTTGCAGATCCTTGATCGTCTCCGGTCTCTTGTATTGCAGAATGGTTTGCACTCAGTCGGGGTGTGGTATAATGCCCTTGCAGAAAACCGAGTATCCCAAAAAGGAAATCTCTTCTACGCCAAAAATGCATTTGGAAACGTTGACGGTGAGCCTATAATCTTGTAACCTTCTAAACAAGGTATCGAGATGTTGTAGATGCTCCTGTTCATTAGATGATGCGACCAAGATGTCGTCTAAATAGCAGAAGGTAAAGTTGAGTCCTCTCAGCGTATTATTCATGTGCCGTTGAAAGGTTTGCACCGCGTTGCGCAGTCCGAACGGCATGGTGAGAAATTCATATAGGCCAAACGGCGTAATTACGGCTGTCTTGGGAACGTTCGCCGGAGCCATTAAAATCTGGTGGAAAGCTCTGATTAGATCGATCTTCGAGAAGAATTTCTTACCATGTAGTCCTGCCGTGAAGTCTTGTATATGCGGCAAAGGATAACGATCGGGGACTGTGGCTGCGTTGAGTGCCTTATAGTCTCCACATGGTCGCCATGTCCCGGCCTCTTTCTTCGGGACCATGTGAAGAGGAGATGCATATGGGCTGCAAGATGGTTTACAAATGCCTTGTTCCATCATGTAGGCAAACTAGGCCTTGGCTGTCTTTAGCTTCTCGGGAGAAAGACGTCTAGGCGGGAACGCTGGCGGTTGACCTTCAATGATTATATGGTGTTCGACGGCACGCGTACTAAGAACAGAGGCTAGAGAGGATTTCGTCAAATCTGGAAACTTGGTGAGAAGCTCATGGTATTTGTAATTAGGTACAATGGTATTAATCAATCCAAAAGTAGCTTGCGAGATGGTACCGTTGGTCTTCAGCAGCGTAATATTGTCCACAAGGCGGCGATTCCTAATATCGACCAGAAGAGCGTAATGTTTCAAAAAGTCTGCGCCTAAGATCGGCTTTTGGACATCAGCGACGCAGAAATTCCATCTGAAAGCTCGACGGAGGCCAAGGTCGATGGTGAGAAGCTTGCTGCCGTACGTGTTAATGCGTGAGCCGTTTGCTGCAAATAAATGAAAGTTTGAAGATTGCTTCACTTTACCTGCTCTATTACGGAGAATCAGCGAAATATTCGCCCCTGTGTCCATCAGGAATCGCAAACCAGAAGCTCTGTCCGTAATAAGTAGGCGGCTCAGAGTAACGGGACCGTCGTCAACCGCCTGTATAGGCGACGGTCGCGCTAGTTTTCCTTGATGGCTAATGTCTTCTCGGCAGTGCAAGGACGAGTGCAACGGCGAGCTTTTGCGCCAAAGCGCTTATGATAAAAGCACAGGCCCTTCTCCGAGTCGGATTTATCTTTTGAGTCCTTCCGTTGACGACTCTTGCTGCGATGACGGGATCTTGATCGGCTCTTCCGTTGTTGAACAGTTAAAGCTTCTACTTTCTTGACGAGATCTGCTAGGACCTGGGATTGCTGGCTGGGTTGAGCTTCCACTGCGGCGATCATAGCGTTGCTGTTACGATCTGTGACTTTGTCTGCGAGTTCTGCTAACTTCTCTAGAGATACACCTTCCACGACTGCGAGGGTTTCCTGCACGCGCGACGGCAGACGCTGCAACCAAAGCGTTTGTAATATATTGTCGGTAACACAACCGCCCGACAGCTGTTTGAGCTCACGAAGCATCTCCGAGGGGCGTTTATCACCTAACTCCACTCCCGCAATAAGAAGTCGTAACCGTCTCTCCTCTGAATCTGTGAAGCGAGCTATTAACATATCTTTAAGCGTTTGGTACTTCTCTGCGTCTGGGGGTCTCTCAATAACGCCTGCTACCGCCAGCATTGTTTGTTCGTCGAGGTGTCTTACTATGGCACTGTATTTTACATTGTCTGACGATATGCGGTAGAAAGTGAACTCACTTTCGAGCTGAGCGAACCAAAGACGCGGGCTCTTCTGCCAGAAGCTGGGGAGATGTACTTTGCGGAATTCGCTTACTAGAATATCGCCTCCGTTTCCGCCGCCACCGTTTCCGCTGCCGCCGCCGTGAAGGACGTTACGAGATCCGGATGTCATCGCTGGGAGTGTGTTGTGAGGAAACGTGATCGCTGCGTTCTGATCCGGCGTAGCAAAGGTAATTGGACGTATCGGGGAACCGCGTTCCGACATCTTCAATGATGTAATGGTGGACGTGCCGGTCAACCGTTCTCGAATATCTCACGTTCGCACGCGATACTTGAGCGACACGCGGTAATCGTCGTGTTCTTCTTATTCGGGGTCACCAGTTGTGGCTACTGCCACTATTTGGATAGCGAGATTAATTAATGTATACGCAGGTTATCAGAATAATATTGCTAACGTTTATTGCTTGTCTTTCTAACGACTAACTTGCGAAGAAGAATACAAAGGAAATACGTACATAAAACATAAAACATCTAAGATAGGAACATAGTTTAGGAATATAATATAGGGAATTTCTGACAGCCAATCAGGTACAGCGGTGTCGTCACAAATGACACGCCGCCGCGCCGTCACAGGGCAACTCGGGTGTACTACTATCTGGTACAGAAATCTTTCGCTGTGTTTCGCTCGCTCGCACCGTGTTTATCGATGCCTTGCGATCCGTTCAGTGACGAATTTCTTCGAAAAATATGAATTCGGGCAAAAGTGGGCCGACTTTTCATCAAGCGCACATTCTGAGGAATTCAATGATACCTTGATTTTCTTGATCAGATGAATCCCGCAAGTTGCCGCGATTCGGAAAAATGCAAAAAGTTGGAAAGTCCGATAATATACAACTTTCATATTTCGGAATTCCATTTCCTCTTTTCTCTGAAGTACGGGCTTTTTTCATGAATAATCAATGTGCAAGTAATGTAATAGAGCAAAGAAATATTTAAAATTAAGTTAAATACACCATAAATAATTAATTAAGTGAATGAATAATTAATTTTTTTTATGCAAACTACTGAATTCAAATCGTTGGCAAATAAATGGTATTTATTTAATTGTTATGAAACTTTCAAAATAAGTACTTTAAGTTGTTTACATAAAAATAAAAAATGTTTGGTCTGATTTTTGTGGTCGACTTTGGGTCACTTTTTCGGGTCTCCCGGCCCACTGTGGAGTGATACGAGCGGCGCGTTATCGAGCCCACTCTAGCATCACTAGAAAAATTTCAAGAACGCGATAGCGGTTTGGCATTGTCGCGAATACTCGATTTGACTGTAAATATAAACAAGTATAATCCAATGCGCGCGGGATATTATATTAATATTATTAATATTATATTAAATTACCGCGGGGGATAATGATGAAGTGAGCAGTGGTTAAGTGCAATCTATAAAGACAATGCATGTTTCGCATGGGCGCTGATCGCTGCTTTATATCCTGTTGAAAGTAACGCTGAACGGGAATTTTCATACCCGCATTACACGACAGTGCTGAATCTCCAGGACATTGAATTTCCAGTGACTGTGAATCAAATTAAAAAATTCGAACATACGAACGATATCTCTATCAATGTGTATAGTGTCGAGAAAGAGAACATTCTCCCGATATGTCTCAGTGAACAGAAGAAAGACAAGCATTTCAACTTGCTGTACATGCAAGATCCGCGGGACATCGTTGGACATTTCGCGTGGATCAAGAATCTATTCCGGCTTGTCAGTTCGCAATTGAGCAAAAAAGATCACAGAATATATATCTGCGATCGGTACGTATATTTTAATAAAAAATGTAATATATAAATTCTAAAAAACTTTGTATAAAAGATAAAATTGTTTCTTTTACAGATGTTTGCTACAGACTATTTCGGACCGAACGACAAGTTGCAGTCACACATGGTAGACTGTCGAGAGATGAACGAGTGCGCTATCCGATTACCAAGTAATAACGACAAGTGGCTGACATTCAACAACTTCAACAGGAAAGAGCGGCTTCCATTCGTGGTGTACGCCGACTTGGAATGCGTTTTGGCGAAAACAGAAAAGAAGAAAAATTTGTACCAACATCACAAAGTATTTAGTATAGCTTATTATGTACATTGCTCGTACGATAATTCATTATCCGCGTATCATTCTCGACGTAGTGTAGATTGCGTTTCATGGTTCGCCAAAGAACTTAAAAATTTAGCCCAACGTGTACATACTATTTTATCAACTAATCTCCCCATGGTAAATTTAACGCAAGATGAGTGGGAAAAATTTCATAACGCTGCCCTTTGCCACATTTGCGAGAAACCATTTGCGGAAGATGATACACGCGTACGCGATCATTGCCATCTGACCGGACGGTACAGAGGTCCCGCGCATTCTAATTGTAATCTAAATTATAAAGAATCTTTTTGCATTCCAATAGTATTTCACAATTTATCCGGTTACGATGCGCATTTTATTATCAAAAAAATAGCTACAGCGTTCAAAGGGGAAATCGAGGTACTTTCAATAATCAAAGAAAAATATATATTATTCACAAAAAATTTTAAACTTGCAGATGACAAATCAAGAAATAATATTAAATTGCGTTTTATCGATTCGTATAAATTTCTTACAACCAGTCTCGACAAATTGACTCCATTTTTAAATAAAGAAAAACAATTTTAAAATCCAAATTTCAAAATTCATCCATAGAAAATTTATATTTATTAACACGAAAGGGGGGCTTCTTTCCATACGAATATATAGACTGTTTCGAAAGGCTACAAGATACATGTTTACCACCGCGCGATTCATTTTACAATTCCTTGACTGGTGACACATTATCCGAGAGCGATTACGCGCACGCCGAGAACGTCTGGAAGCGGTTCTCCATTCGAACGCTGGGCGAAAATAGTGACTTGTATTTAAAAACTGATGTCTTGTTATTAGCAGACATTTTTGAAAATTTCCGCTATAGATGTATTAAAAGTTATGGACTCGATCCCGCGTATTACTATACTCTTCCCGGATACACGTGGGATGCCATGTTGAAGCATACAAATATTTATTACGTTTGAATTGCTTACAGACATCGACATGGTTATGTTTATCGAACGCGGTATACGCGGGGGATTAAGTCAATGCTCCAATCGATATGCACATGCTAATAACAAGTACATGCAGTCGTACTATCCATCGAAACCATCATCGTATCTCATATATTTCGATGTAAACAATTTATACGGATGGGCAATGTGTCAACCATTGCCCTATGCCGATTTTCGATGGGTCGACGAGGTATCCGATTTTAACGTATCATCGATCGCGCTAGATTCGCCTACAGGCTACATTTTCGAGGTAGATTCAGAATATCCGCGGCATCTGCACGATACGCACGCTGACCTACCGTTTTGCCCGACACGCGACAAACAATCTGGTACTTTGCAGGACAAGCTGCTCGCGACATTATAAGATAAGAAGCGTTACGTGATACACTACCGCAACCTACAGCAATGTACGCAACACGGTCTTCGCGTCACAAAAATACATCGTATATTACAATTTGCACAATCTCCATGCTTACGAAATTATATCGAACATAACACACAATTTAGAACACTTGAAAAAATGATTTTGAAAAAAATTTATACAAATTATTGAATAATGCAGTATTTGGCAAAACGATGGAAAACGTGCGTAATTGTGTCGATATAAAGCTCTTAACACATTGGGAGGGAAGATACGGTGCAGAGGCAATGATTGCAAAACTAAATTTCCACAGCAGAAGCGTTTTTTCCGAAAATTTTATCGCCATAGAATCGCGTAATATCGAAGTAAAGTTTTACAAACCAATCTATGTCGGAATGTGCATATCCGACATTTCCAAAACATGTTTATACGAGTTTCATCACGAATACATGTTACCAATGTATCGTGACAAATGCCGGGTAATGTACACCGACACAGACAGTCTAATATATCACATCGAATGCGAGGATGTATAAGAAAATATGAAGCGCAACATCGATAGATTCGGTACGAGTGATTATGCGGCAGACAATGTGTATAGTATACCACTTGTGAATAAAATGTACCGGGTCTAATGAAGGACGAAAATAACGGTACGTTAATGACTAAATTTGTCGGACTTAGAGCAAAAATGTATGCGTTGCGAGTGGATGGTAAAAGAGATACGAAAAAGGTCATAGGTATTAAGAGTAGCGTCGTCGCGAGAACGATAATGTTCGACGATTACACGCGGTGTTTGAATGAAGAGATTGAAATGACACGCCAACAATCCTGCATAAGGTTTAAAATGCACGAAGTGTATACCATTCGCGAGACAAAAATTGCTCTAAGTCCGTACGACGACAAGCGGTATAATCATTCCTGAAACCACCGATACGTTACCATGAGGACATTATAAAATACCATTGTAAATAATGAATGTATAAAATTATGTATATAATTCTTGTAAATAATAATTATATGTATACATATATTTTGTAAAGTATACAATTGTGTATAGATATGTATTAGATAAATATTTTGTATGTTAAAAGATAAATATTTTACAATATATTAATTTTATATGTATCCAAGAGTTGTGTGATTTATACATTCCCGTCCATTTCACATAAACATCATCACCCTTTTTGCGTATCACCTTTTCCACGAGATATACGTCCGGATTAGCTACTCGATGTAACTCGTATTCGTAGAATCCTCCGGCGATGAAATTTTCGCGCGAATCTTCGAGTACATAGGTCGCGGGATTAATTTTCTGCACTTTGGCAATCTTAAACACTTCGATGGTCCAATTTGGCGTGTAGCCTTTATCAAATATGGTTTTGAATTTACGCACGCGTACCGAATCGCCTACTTTGAATCTTGCCGGAGCTGCAATCTCTACGTTCCTGTATACCGTAAAAGTTTATCGGCGATCCCGGGGGTAACATCGATAGGTTTCATACCGATGGTGCCATGTTTTCGCGCATTGTACTGTACAACAAGTCGGGGTAACGCGTTGATCCACTTGTAATTTCTATTTGGTGTAAACATTTTCCACATATTGTTCTTTAAAGTACGGTTGAATCGTTTCACTATCGAGGCTTTCATGACAGAGTACGTCGAATAATGATTAATGTTGTGCTTCTTCATGAGTTTCTGCACGTTTGCGTTGTAAAATTCTTTCCTCTGTCGGTTTGAAAATTTTTCGGGAATCTTTTATCGTCTCGAATTATCTTTGCAATCGTTTCAGACATCTCGTTTCCACTCTTTCTCTTTAGCGGTACAGCCCATGCATACTTGCTCAACACATCGATAACTGTATGTAATTGTGGCCTTTGTTGAACCATGCATAGGGACGCATCTCGACCACGTCCGCCTTCCACATATCATCTTACCCGCGTACAATGACGCGTCTACATGGAAAATTTTTTCTCGCTCGAGCGTGCAATTCCTCCACAAGTCGCTGTTTTTCGAAGGTGTTTACGGTATTGTAAAATCGTTAAATCCTTTTCTACATCGTCCATTAGGCAGAGAACTGTCTTTGCAATCATTACGAATCCATACTTGTGTTGCCAACATTTCTGACAGAATGCGCGAAAATCGTCGTAGGACATGTCGGTATCTACATGATCGTTGTACACATGTTTCAAATTTGTACCATCTTGTTTAAATAAAATCAATACATTTACATTGTCGCGTATAAGATGCTCGGGTATCTTGGCATACGTTTGACAAAGATAGAAACAGTCGACGCTCGAGTGTCGCCCCATTGCAAAGTACTATCTTATCGTATCTTTCTTGTCGCACGCCACGTCATCAAAGATAAAAATGGAATTCGGACGCGCTTCACACGTTGGAATGACATCGTTATTATTAGAGAATGTAAAATAGCTAATTTCCTCTATCGATGACAACAAATTATCCAATTATCGATATTTCGTTGTTGAAGCAATTTTGTGTATACGTACATGTTCTCGAGATGTACACTGTGTGAGCTTTCTATTAAACTTATCAACACGTTAGTCATACCGCAATTCGAAGGACCGCAAATGATACCGCATATAGTATTCGGCAGCATGTTTCCATACCTGCGTATTTCTTTCTCAACCATTAGTCGTGTTTTATCGTCAAAATTTTTCACTTTGATTATAATCGCTTGTCGCACGAACCGCATGTTGTCTCTCGCGAGTCACAAATCAGATTTTTAGAAAATGCATCACGGGGTACCTATTTATAGAGGCGCGTCGAAGTGAAATCACTCAGTCTTGAAAATGTTTCTCATTCTGTCAGTTAGCAGCGATATTTTCGAGCTTACAACCGAACAGTTTCAGTTTATTCCCAAGATTGATTTACTGCAAAATTTTCGTGACTACGTGGAATGATTGTGGGACAAGCTTCCCGAACATATAAAAGCCGATTCAGAGATTCAACAATATCGTCGATGCACGCGACATTATAATTTGCCGTGGCAACAAATATCGACGGTCCAGCACCGTTGATAAAGAATTGTGGCGAATGTCAGCAAAAATTGTAAGTAGTAGCGGCCTGTTAAATCGTGCGATAAACGCACTTCCAATCGAATTACATATTCCCGGCTATCATTTTTTCGGACTGGAAACTCACTTGGAAAAACGACTGGCTAGAGGCGATCGAGGCCTTAATCCATTGGATACCGCGTGTTGCGAGCACGACACTGCTTACTCTCGAAGCAACGACTTCGGTGAACGACACATTGCTGATAATATACTTGCCGCGAAAGCGCGAAAAAATATTACCGCGAAAGATTCGACTCTTGGCGAAAGAGCAGCCGCTACGGCTGTTTGGACGGCTATGAAAGCAAAGACAAAATTCAGTATGGGGCTGAAGACGAAAAAATCGTCGACAAAAAAGGCGAATACTTCCAGTAGCAAAACGTAGTGGTACCTTGCCACTTTTACCATTGTTGAGAGTTTGGCATTGTCGGTTCTTTGGCTGGCGGAGCAGCGGGAATCGCAAAGGCGGTGAACGATAGGAAGGCGGCGCAGCGTCAGCTCGATGAAATGCAACGTCATAATCGCGCTATGGAAGGTCGCGGACTTCATCTCCCTCCATATAAGCGTGAACAGGGGTTCTCAACGATGGCTAAGAAAAAAAACGTCAAAAAGAACGCTAAAAATGCCTACGGGTGTAACATCTAATGTGCAATTGAAATAACTAGCAAGACGTATGCGTATACCATTCTTTAGAGGCGCAATAATTTACCGATAAACCATGTACGACAAAATGCAAGCGGTATCCTCAATTTGGATGACGTTACTGGCCCTGGTACTCATTGGGTAGTGTATACAAAGAGGAGAGAACGAGTAGTATATTTTGACAGTTTTGGAAATCTTAGACTGCCAAAGGAATTGGTGCAATATTTTGGACAAAATGTGGCGAAAATAGAATACAATTGCACGTCATTTATCAAAATTATAATGAAAGTATTAGCGGACAATTGTGTGTACGATTTCTTCAAACGGTAGACGATTGATATGAATTTAAAGCCTAACAATCCACCGTCGCAATTCAATATTTGTTTGACAGTTTTCCAGCATGTCACTTATGCTAACGTTGAGTGGTAAGAGTAGCGTTCTTGCTGTAAGCTATTTTCCGGCTATAGATTTAAACGATGATGATTATGAGCTCGGTTTAATGGACTTTGAAACTTATCATACGATACCGAACGTGATTCCTCGAACAATAAATTTTACTTTGATAACGACAAGCAAATTGCGATTCCTGAGGGATCATACGAATTACATGCTATAAATGAATATCTCAAAC
Source organism: Lasius platythorax (assembly GCA_963971435.1). Taxonomy (NCBI): domain Eukaryota; kingdom Metazoa; phylum Arthropoda; class Insecta; order Hymenoptera; family Formicidae; genus Lasius; species Lasius platythorax. Next base: position 9,953,065 of record OZ020540.1, on the reverse strand, counting down.
GTTCAGTTTTACGATATCGGCACGTTGTTGGTTCAAACGATGCAGTTAATAACGGTGCGCGAGAGGATGATCTCGAAGAACAGGGTGATTATCCAATAGTGCTTCGCGCTACTCATAATACGCTAAAGAGCGAAATCAAACGCGCTTATAGAATAAATTTTAAGAAACCAGACAGCGTTGGATCATTGCTGGCATTCTCATTGAATCGTATATTGCAGCCTTGGAAATGGCACGAATCGAATGTACCAATAAATATTATTAACGTAAATATTATTCGTATAGAATGCAGCGCAACCACTGTCGCCTACAGCATTAACAAGCGCGTACACACTGTTCGGATTCGGGCTCGATCGCAGGTGTTTGCTAAACTTCGAGAGAAAAAAAAGAGATCTGCGCGTTCAGCGCGTGATAAGTCACGCCGAGGGCGCGTGGTAAGCGGCGAGCACCTTATGCAGGATTCACACCGCGTCCGATATCCGACGTACGACGTCCGATAACCAATAAGAAAATTTGGTTTTTATAAATCAAATTTTCTTATTGGTTATCGGACGTCGTACGTCGGATATCGGACGCGGTGTGAATCCTGCATTAGCCTCCGACACGGGCCTATTGTGCTCGTCGTCTGTTTTCGCGCTTCCTTCGGTTTTTTCTTTATTTGCGAATTTGCTCGAGCAAATAAACCGATCATCCGATCTAGTTTAGCCAATAGTCGCCGTTCTTATTGTTCCCTTATTTTGGCAAAATGAAATTCGACAGGGCTCCGTGCGACCTCCGAATAGTCAGTCGTGAGCCTGCTTCTGCCTGCGAAAAGACTCGTTCCGTCAGCAGTCTCGATCTTTTGCGAATCTTCTCGTGTGACTTGCGTTTCACGCGATCATCAGACTCTCTCGGAGTCTAGCGATTTTGGAGAATCGCGTACGCGATTCTGAATCTGATCCTGCGGATCTGACTCCGATTCTCCGCTCACGGTTACGGCCTTCGATCTCGCGATAATCACGGTCGTGTAGATTTTGTGAAGTCACAGTTTAATTTTGTGCGCCTCTCGTCGTAATTGTCGTGCGTGTGTTGCAAATCAACCCATTCGTGCAATTCGATTAACTCTGTGTATTTTAGTGAAACCTGTAACATTTCTTTTTCTTTTCTCTTCTATTTTGTGTTCTGAGAGCATCAAGAGCTCTCAGCGCGCGGTGTTCGATAATCCGACGGCGCAGTCGCGCTCGCGAGCTCCGCTCTGCCTCGCGACAAGATCTCCGCCGCTCTCGCGTACAAGATCTCCGCACCGTCGAGCACTACGTTCCATGCTCCTCAAGATATCCGCCGCGGCATAAAAGAAAAGGCAGACACACAGCGGACAATCGAAGATTTCCGTTCGTGAAATTCGACCGTCGGATTAATCTCGTTTGCAATTTCCTTGTCATATCGCATCAATCATCGCGCGCCGATTGTTCAGGCGTTTAATTGTGTCTTAATTTTTTTGATCCAATAAAAGGTGCATTGGAATTAAAATTCATAAAGATTCTATCTCTTATCTTCCATCCACCCGGTCCTCCAGTGATTTTTCGAAATCGCGTAACGCCCACTCCGAGCTCAGCGCTGGGCTGTATCGGCATTTCAACGCGCGCCCGATCGTTTCGCGTTCGCGACGCGCTCATCTTGTTGGTCCTTCGAGCCGGATAGTGAGTGTGCGTGGAGGACTGGAAATTAGTGCACATTCTGATTGACTCGTTACCCGCCATCATGCCTGAGGCCTTAGCGAAACAAATGGTGCTGCAGCGCTCAATTGAGCGAGCGCTCGATAATTTTAAGAAAATTGGAAGGAATAATCTGACCGCTACAAAGATCCGATCGAGGATCTCCGCTCTCAAGGATCTCTGGAATCCCAGGAGAGCCACGCTATCCTGATGAAGACGATCCCTGCTTCTACCAAGTCCACCCTGGAGTATTTCAAGGACGAGCAGTTTGAGGCCACCGAGGATGTCTACCACACGGCTTTGGACTACATGTCAGAGTGTCTGGAGGAGTTGGAGCCGGTCGTGAGTCACAGCGATAGTATACATGCGATTCATGACGCGCCCGCGCTTTTGCTCTCACATGTTCCGCATATTGGTTTGCCTCCTTTCGACGGAAATTGCGCGGATTGGGAAAACTTCCGCGATCGCTTTACCGCGCTCATCATAAAAAACAAAGATATTACAGATTTCGCGCGCATGCATTTCCTCGCGTCGCCCTATTATTTAATTGTTTCATTGTAGTTAATATTTTAATAATTGAAGTTCAATTATGATGATGTCAAAAAGAACAGATAATTCAAGTAGTCTTCCGAGTCCTAAAAAGTTAAAAGTCTGTATAAAAATCTGTCTCTCTAAAAAATCTGTCTTTATAAAAAAATTGACTCGTGTCCGCGAGATTCACCTTAGGGTCTAATAAAAAAAATGTCATTAATGTGTAGGACACATCAAATAGTAAAAAATAATTTTTTTGACCATGTGCTGTGTGTATTCACCTTCATTTTGGGAACGATACATGTTGTAAACTAAAATGACGTTAATATGGTGGCGGAGCAGTATAATGAGCAAAAATATTTTATTAATTCACTTATTAGTGGTGAAAAGGACTTAGTACCATAGTGGTATACCTAGATTATAATTAATTTTGGCTTTATAGATCGAATTTTTTTTTCACCTAATGGTTATTTTTGACATTCCTTATGATCATACAATACAAAAAAAATTGTTTTCTGAAAATCCAGTGGAGGCGGAAAAACGCCCTTATTGACCCTCCTCCTTTTTCGCAGTAGAAAAGGCTCATTTTCTTTAAATATTTTGGTAATTTTATACAATTATTTAAATTGTAACGAAAAATATTGTTGTGCACTGTATATGTATTTTTATGTGTTTAAGCTGCTGCAGGACCAAGAGGAGAAATGTATATTGATGTTCGACACCCATGAAGCACTCATGATAGCACTTGCTTTGATCGCAGTGCCTTAAAACTGTTTAATGGAGAATAGGATGAAAGGTATAATTATAAGACAAAAACATTTTGAAGAAAGGTAAAACTTTAAAGCTACATAAAATATGAGTGTAATTATCACTTAATTTTTTTATTTTGTAGGTCTGCTTTTGTGTGATAATGGATATAGTTGTCAACCATATTTACTTACACCTGTTTTACGACCACTTAACCAGGCAGAACGTAATTATAACAAAAGTCATAAAAGAAACAAGAAATCTTATAGAAAGAACATTTTGTCGGTGGAAAAGAAAATTTTCTTGTTTAAAAAGGAGACTTTTAAACAAGTTAGATATTTCCATTGCTATCATTTGTGCTACCATGCAACTTGCACATCCACATCAATTGCCCAAATGAAAATGTTTTAATCGATGAAGTAGAGCCGGAGAATGCAATATATTTAGATGCTGATCCTCCTCGTAATATGAATGGATTGGATTATCGATTGCGCTTTATCATTCGATACTTTTTAAAATAGTTATTTTATTGAAATATGTGGTTAATGCATTAGTATAGAATCAGTGTACAAACTATTTATTATTTTGAGAAGATTTCCAAAAATATTTTTATAAAAATATTTGTAAAACATGGTGATTAAATAAAATGACAATTTGTTATTGCAATTTGTAATTTTTATTTGTCCAAAACATTAATCATTTATTAAATAGTAAAAAAATATTTCATTTATTGAAAAGTAAAAAAATAAAATGAACATTTTTAACATAAATAATAAAACAAAAATGATTAATTACAACATTTTTATATAATATATTACTTTCCAAAAAAGTACTTATTGCGTAAAAAAAGAATACGATTTTTGTTTATCTCAAAAAGTAATGTAACATAACAAATAAAACATATTGTACTAGAAAGAGAGAGAAAGAGAGATCCTTTGTTCTTTCTATAACACTCAATCATTGTCATGTAAAAAATCAGTAGATACGGTTGCCTCTTAATATTATTATAATCAACTGAATCAATTTCGTTAATGATTCAGACTTTCAATTGCACTATACTTTGCTCTCCAATATTTAGGTTGTGCTTGTATCGCTTGCATTTCAAATTTTGCAACAGCTTTTATTTCATCCCAATACTCGCGTTCCTTTCGAATAATTCTTAGTTTTTCTGTATGCAGCTCAGACTGCTGCTTCGTTGACTCTTCTAATTTTTGAATTCTCAAATCTTGCTCAATTTTTAAACCAGTGTCCGTAAATTTTGGCGTGGGCTTTTTTGCTAATTCGTTAACCTAAACCATAAATTTTATTAATTTTATTATAATCTATAAAATTAGAATTGAAGCAAAGAATATAGAATTCTATATTCTTTAATTGAAGGTTATGTACCATTATTTATACCTTATTATAAATCTCCATTATACCAATCAAGTACGTCAGCCAAGATAATTAAAGATAATTTATCACGAATAATTACAAATACTTTTGCAGCTATGATTTTTAATTTTTCACCATTATTTGAGATTTCAATAGTCAGGTCCACTCTCTCTTGCTTAGTCATGAAGGACCGAATTTGATGATGAGCCACTAGCACTGAAATTTGAGGTTGGATATTTAAGACCTGAGAGCTGAAATTTGAGATTGGAGACAAGATCTAAGATTTGAGAAACGACTATGAATTCGGGCCTAATAGAAAAGGGCATCATAGTATACAATTACAAGTAACGGGATAAATAATTTGGACGACCAATACTGGCTAAGTTATCATTTAATGTAACACGACGTTTCGACCATGGGTTTCGGTCCTTTTCAAGTGTACTATAAAAATTACAAAGATTCAAATATGTTACAATTATACAAAAGTTAAATTCGATCTATAGTAATGCGCAACTAAATATGGAAGAAAAGTTAAATAATTATTAGAATTTTTATCTTACGTTTAAAATTAGTGCTGTGCGAATGTCACATCTTGTCAATAGTAAGGTAGCGAACGAACTGGGAAGGGGACTAAACAACGTTTAATATATTGTCATAGACATTGTTTAGATTTTCTGTATCTTTTTGTAGGTTAATTGTGTTTTTAGTTTTTTTGATAAAAAACATTTCGGCTATTTCTCTCTTCTTCGTATGTTTCTCGCTATGTAATATCATCGGTTTAGCCCAGTCAAAATCATGATTAAAATCTAATTTATGTTTACTGATAACTGAATGATTAGACGCATGCAATTTAATATTATTAAAATGTTCTTTTACACGAGTATTTAAATATCTTTTTGTTTGGCCAATGTATGACTTAGTACAATTTTGGCAGTTTATTTTATATACTAAATTAGTTCTAACCTCGTTATTCAATCTGTCTTTGCCGCGTTTAATTAAAGAATCCAATTTTTTTGGTATTGTATAGACGACATTAAAACCCAAATCATTAAGCGATCGACTAATGCCTTCACTAACATCTTCGACATAAGGTAAAGAAATAATAGAATCGATGTCAAATCGGTTTGTCGTACTATTAGTGTCGTCATTGTTTGCAAAATAATTGTCGTTATTACGTTTTATTAAAATATTCATTCTCTTATCAACATAGTGTTTTATAGTATGCTTTGGGAAACAATTATTTATTAGAATTCTTTCCACAGTTGAGATATTATCTTTATGGAATTGTTTATCTGATAGTAATATAGCATGGTCGACTAAGTTGTAAATGGTGTTAATTTTGTAATTAAAGGGATGGTTGGAGTAAAAGTTTATGTATCTGTCAGAATTCGTTGGTTTTCTATACCAGTTAGTCAATAATTTACCATTACTTCTTATAACCGTGGTATTCAAAAAGTTGATACACGAGTTTGATTCCATCTCGTGTGTGAATTTTAAACGTTCATGATAGTTATTAAATGTCGTCAAAATTTCGTCTATCTTCGATCGCCTAACTACAGCAAAAATGTCGTCAACGTATCTATAAAAAACAGTTACCGAATCACCTAACAGTTTTAAGCAATGTGTTTCCAAATCGTCCATTACCAAATCTGCCAAAATTGGTGACAAAGGGGAACCCATCGGGCTGCCAAAAATTTGCTCATAAAACTGCCCATTAAAACTGAAACTCGTCGAGTCTAAAATCAATTCCACAGCATATACAAACTGAGTTTCATTGAAACTTGTGTTCTTGCTAATGTCACACCATCGTTTCGTAATTGCCTTCAATGCTAGATCTTTAGGAATGTTGGTAAATAATGACGTGACGTCTAATGAAATTAGTAATTCATCATCATTGATAGCTGTGTTTTTGATCGTATTAGCAAAGGACCATCCATCTTTGATGTGAGACAGAGGTTTTGTAACAGAAGCATGCAAAATACCGTGAAAGTAACGCGCAACATTGTATAACGGACTACCGAGTGACGATACAATAATACGTAGAGGGAAACCAGTTTTATGAATCTTTGGCAGCCCGTAACAGCGTGGTAAGTTCCCATTTGTAACATTCAGATATCTGTACAAATTTTCATCGATCAGGCTGTTATCACGCCAAGATTTCACTAAAGAATGTATCTTATTAGTTAAGCGTTTAGTTGGATCTTTATGTAATTTCTTATACGTATCTTGATCGCCTAATAATAACTCGGTTCTATTTATATAATCATTCCTGTCCATAATTACAGTTGTCTGGCCCTTGTCAGCTTTCGTTACAAAAATATCTTCGTTTTCATGTAAAAAACGTTTGCTCATATAAAAACTATCTAGTATATATCTGTTCACATAACTAACATGCTTCTCCTCACATAAAAATTTTTTAAGAGTGTTAGCTGCATTGTGTCTAATTTTTTCACGGGAATCAGGATGGAATTTATGATGGTTAGTTTCAATATTCTTCACAAATTCCAATGAGACAGTTAAACGATCATTTTTTATGGATTGATCTAAAGGCAAACCAAATTTGTCACCTAAACTCAACAGGTCAGCAATTCTATCCGGAATTATTTTATTGCTAATGTTTACTAACCATTTCGATTTGTCAACAAAGTGAAACGGGTCAACCGCTATGTCGTGTTTTTGTCTAAGTCTTTGAAATTTCTTAATTGCCGTGTTTTTTTCATCGCGATTAAATGTTATGATCTTGTCTTTATTAAATTCAAAAAATCTAACGACTAAATCATGCGGCAAACATTTAAAAAGCCGTTCCTCCAAGTTAACAATCTTTTTGGTTAAAAATCTTTTATTTACGTTTAAATCCTTAATTTCTAAATTTAAAAGTTTATATTGATAGTTAGTAACGTAGTTATTAAATTTAAGGTTAGCGCAATTACTATGAAATCGAATGTTCATTCTTATATTACGTATGTGCGACGGTATTATGTCAAATCTTCTGCATCGTAATAGAAAGGTTATTTGTTGGTTGGCAGAACAAATTTTCCTCTTCGTGTTGATCCATTGTTTCAACAAGTATGTATTGTTTTTTCCGTGTATGTTGGTGTTAATAATAGAATCCGTGTGTTAATAATAGAATCGATGTCAAATAGAATCGATTTGACATCGATTCTATTATTTCTTTACCTTATGTCGAAGATGTTAGTGAAGGCATTAGTCGATCGCTTAATGATTTGGGTTTTAATGTCGTCTATACAATACCAAAAAAATTGGATTCTTTAATTAAACGCGGCAAAGACAGATTGAATAACGAGGTTAGAACTAATTTAGTATATAAAATAAACTGCCAAAATTGTACTAAGTCATACATTGGCCAAACAAAAAGATATTTAAATACTCGTGTAAAAGAACATTTTAATAATATTAAATTGCATGCGTCTAATCATTCAGTTATCAGTAAACATAAATTAGATTTTAATCATGATTTTGACTGGGCTAAACCGATGATATTACATAGCGAGAAACATACGAAGAAGAGAGAAATAGCCGAAATGTTTTTTATCAAAAAAACTAAAAACACAATTAACCTACAAAAAGATACAGAAAATCTAAACAATGTCTATGACAATATATTAAACGTTGTTTAGTCCCCTTCCCAGTTCGTTCGCTACCTTACTATTGACAAGATGTGACATTCGCACAGCACTAATTTTAAACGTAAGATAAAAATTCTAATAATTATTTAACTTTTCTTCCATATTTAGTTGCGCATTACTATAGATCGAATTTAACTTTTGTATAATTGTAACATATTTGAATCTTTGTAATTTTTATAGTACACTTGAAAAGGACCGAAACCCATGGTCGAAACGTCGTGTTACATTAAATGATAACTTAGCCAGTATTGGTCGTCCAAATTATTTATCCCGTTAATTAACGACTGGCAATATTAAGAATTGAATTATTGAATTACAAGTAATTTAAATTATAATATATTTTTTTAAATGTAGTTATATAATTAATTATAATTCTTTATTTATTATTAACAGGCCGTTTGTGACCATGAACGACGATTTATCCACTGTCTTGCTGGACACGTTGGTTCTGTCCATGATCAACGTGTATTTCGTTTGTCTGAAGTTCATAATTATTTAGAAGATCCAGGAAAGTTTCCTAATAATAGCCATTTAATAGGCGATGCAGCTTACTCTCTTCATGAACATTTAATGACACCGTATCGGGATAATGGGCACCTCACAAATAAACAAAAAAATTACAATTTTTGCCATTTATCCGCTCGAATAGTTATTGAACGTGCATTTGGCTTACTAAAAGAAAGATTTAGAAGCTTATTGTTAATACTCGATATGGAACGTGTAGATTTAATTCCCAAATTTATCATTGCATGTTGTGTTTTGCACAACATCTGTTTGTTGCACAATGACGATTTTCCAGTAGAAACAAATTTGGTAGAAAACAACGATAATGTACTAAGAAATCCAACCAGAGAGAGAGAGAGGAAATAATGCAGGTTACACAAAACGTGATGTAATTTGTGATAAATTACTTATGCGAAATATATAAAAATAATAGTACAAAACATAAAAAACAAAAAGAAACGTAAAAACAAAAAGTGACTGACAGATTTTCTATCAACGGTATGTATTATATACCTAAAAAACTAACCTTTGTTTTAAAAAAAGGTAAAAAAAGGGGCGCCAAGTTCATGCGGCAATAAATTATTTTAATATAATTATAATATGTTCTACAAAAATAATGATATCAAAAAATTGCGCCAAGAATATAAATCTTATGCAATATAAATAGTTTCTTTTATTAGTAAAAAATAGTAAAAAATTAAAAATTTATTTAAAAGTTGAAAACTGAAAATTAATATAAAACAAAAAAGTAAAAAAAATTTTAAGTAAAAAAACTTGGCGCGCTGCCAATTTTATTAGTATATTGATCAGCTTATTGTTAGAAGTGTTGCTAAATTTCCAAATATCAACATAAATTAGTCAACATCAATAAATCAACATAAATTAATTAAAGAAATTAAGTAATTTAATTTAAATGTTAGACTAATAATTGGAATTAATAATTAGAATATGTGCTAATTTTTTATTATAATTTTTTACGTCAATTTTATTAGTATATTATTCGGCTTAGAAGTGTTGCTAAATTTCCAAGTATCACTATCAATTAATTAACATGAATAAATCAACATAAATTAATTTAAAAAATTAAGTAATTAAATTTAAATGTTAGTCTAATAATTGGAATTAATAATTAGAATACGTGCTAATTTTTTAAATATATATTTAATGAGAATATATGCCAATTTTATTGGCAGTGCGCCAAGTTTTTTTACTTAAAATTTTTTTTACTTTTTTGTTTTATATTAATTTTCAGTTTTCAACTTTTAAATAAATTTCTAATTTTTTACTATTTTTTACTAATAAAAGAAACTATTTATATCGCATAAGATTTATATTCTTGGCGCAATTTTTTGATATCATTATTTTTGTAGGACATATTATAATTATATTAAAATAATTTATTGCCGCATGAACTTGGCGCCCTTTTTTTTACCTTTTTTTAAAAAAAAGGTTAGTTTTTTAGGATTATATCATTTTTTTTTTTTAGTATATGTTAAACATCTTTAAATAAACAAAGAACCCGCCACCAACCTCTGTCATATTTCATTAAAAAACAATTTTCCTTTTTGCTTACTACAGAAATGAAGATTTTTTTAGATTGTTTGCTATTCTTATTACAATAAACTTATGAACTTATAAAATTTTATAATAAAAATAACAAATAACTATAAATCAGTGTTATTAGAAATATACATTTATCATTCATAATCTATGCTTTTAAATTGATTTCTAAATAATCGTTATCGTTCATCTAATCCATCAATAAATATATATAACATCTAATAGATATTATTTACTAGCTATCTTTTGCAAAAATATTATATAAACATCTTTGGCACCTCTAGGCCATTGCCTTTGTTTAACTTGCATATCATCAACTTCGACCCAAATATTAGATATTCCTTCTCTACATATACTTACATAATGACCTTCATTGATAGATGTACCATGATGAAATATAGCATTCATCGTCTTATATGATTGTCCAGCTATTAATACTTTAGTTGTTGGGACAGCACATAAGTTAAATTCGTATGTTGTTTTTATTAATTTATCATCCTGTGATAAAAATAATATTAAATGAATAACGACTATCTCTTTTGTTAATGTTATTTCATTTTTAAATATTATATTATTTCCAGTACAATATTCACATGATTCATTATGTGATTGATACCAATGTGAAAACGTAGTATTTAATAAATCATTAAGATTAAACGTTTTCTTCTTCAAATTATTAACTGGAATTGAAATAATAATATTATTATTATGAGTAGTTTTTGTATTATCACAAGTTTTACATCGCTTAGTACAAGTTATTTGATACTCCATCAAATTTTTTATACATTCATATTTTTCACAAAGAGTTATAAGAAAATCAGATGCATTATGTTTTATAGTGCTCGAAAAATGTTCTCCTAAACATTGACGTATTGCATATGTATTTAAATTATGCATTCCATTTTCATATCGATGCATTAACATACGTAAAATATCTGATATATCACAATTAAACAATTGCTGTTGTTTGAAAGTCCAACGGGATTTCAAATATTATCAATTTAATCGAGCTTCTCGCATTCCGGGCAAACACATAAGCTCGGTAGCGGATCGCGATCACGCGCCGAGCGACGCGTCGCGCGCTTTTTCTTCTCGTCCGAGCGCTGAACTTCGCGAGGACGGCACGTGTTCGACACGCGATCAATTACCCGTTCTATTGTCCGAAAAGACGAAAACACGAGGATCGCGCCACATTCCGCGATATATATATACGAATAAGAGAGTCTTCCGGATTCCAAGGCACGACCAAGCAGTCAGTCTCAACGTAACGCTCGAACCGTGAGATTCACCTGACCGATCGGCGTGTGGCCGGTAATTCTTTCAGTCTGTTCGATCATTCTCTCGTGTCGTTCTTTACTCGTGTTGTCTTTTCTCTTGTCGTATGAAGCTTGTGTCGTGTGTTTAGTGAATCATCGAGTTCCTGCGTGAACCGATGTATTTTTTCTCTCGAGCGATCGCGTCGTGATCGCTGCGACACAAGTGATTCTCGGTTTACGGACTTGCCGTCTCGCCTCGTAGCACGTCAGCGATTTCGTTATAATTGTGACAGTACAAAGTAGTCGCGCCACATAAGCAGCGATTAATCAAAGAATTAATATAATTATTCCTTAATTTTGTGATATTCGCGAGCTGATGATCGTATCTCCTTCGCGACCGTCCTCGGCCTCGCGCTCAAGATTTCCGTCGGCCGCGATCAAGATCTCCGATCTTCAAGATATCCGACTCGCTTACAGGCCGCTTTCTAAGGGACGGACCAGAAGATCTCCGTTCGCTAGATTGATACGGATCGTCGCTCGCGCCAGCTTGTAAATTGTTATAAAATAAATGTAATAGACGACACGACAGTTCATAATTTTCTCTCCCTTCACTGATCCTTCAGCGGATCTTCGGATTCGCGCAACCTACCGTCTTCGCGCTCAATTCTGAGCGGATTCTGGCATTCTCTCTCTATTCTAAATTATCGTGGGGGCAGATCTTCTCGATTTCGATCTCCCCCGCGAACAGCTGTCTAATAACATTTAAATGCAATAAACATTGCAATACTGCATTTGCATAGCATGAAACCTTATCTACATTTTGAAAACCATGTATAATCCAGGCAGTACTTTTTGATCGAAGTCCACCTTTTCTTTTTTGCTCTAAACTTGACTTTTGAACAGAAGCAATTACTTTTGGTAATGCCCATAAGGTATCTTTCACTTTGTGATAGTGTTCTTTTGATATGGTAATCATTTCTGTTTTTGATTTATATATCTGTTTTAAACGATTATATTCAATAATAGCTTCTTCGCTAGCTATTATTGATGAAGGATCAAAATTAATTAAATGTAATTCTTCTAGAGATGTTACTCGTGACAGTACAACATAAGTTTGACCATAACTAAATACGGAATTACCGATGTCCATAATAACATTTTGCAAACTCAATCCTTGACTTTTATGAATAGTGATAATGGAAATTGTAACTCCATAACTCAGAGATAATGGAAATTGTTTTCTAATAACATATGCTCTATCCATCACTTCAAATTTAACACTAACTCTTTCAATTGAATATTCTAAACCCGATGGTAAAAGAAGTTTGATCTTCTCTACATTATCAGTAAACATATGTTGTTCAATTGAAATCACTTTAGCAATTGTACCGTTTACAAGACCCAAACTAGCATCAATATTACGTCGTATCATAACTTTTGCTCCAATTTTAATTTTGATGTGTTTCGAAAGTCCAGCTGTTCTAGAATTATCATCGTCATTATTTGATAATACTTTTAATACTTTCTTTTTTACATACGGAATACATTCAATCGTGTCTTCAGCAGTTAATAAAATTTCTTTAGAAACAATACGACTTAACATTGCATTATTAAGAACATCACACATATTACAAGTAGGCAATAAACATACAGTGTCCGATGGTAAATTATTAATAAAGTTACATAATTCATCTAATCTAGATTCAAAAGAATCATTTTTGAAAGATATTTTTCTACTTTCGAGAATCTTCTACAATCTTTCTACAATCAGATTTTGTCAATAAACCAATACGAATTTTTGATAATAATTCACGATAACAGTTATCTCCTTGTTGACGCATATTGATTATCAATTCATCGTAATCAAATAACGTAATCCATAAATTAACAGCATTTAAAGAACCAAGATATTTAGCAACCTTTTTATTTGATAAGTGTGTAAAGATAGGATCTTCGTGTACAGGAGGTAATTGAAGAAAATCTCCAAATAAAAGAATATGTTTCCGACCAAACCAACCATCGTCGCAATCATTAGTGTCAAATATTTCAGATAATCGAAGATGTATATACATTAAAGTCAAATTAGATATTGACACTTCATCAATTACAAAAAGAATAACATTTTTAAGATCTGCTCGTAAAACTTTCAACACATGATCAGATAGTGGTTTATACTTAGGAGTTTGACCATGTTCAACGGGTAATTGAAGTAATCTATGAACTGTCAAACCATCTATATTAAATGCTGCAATACCAGTAGGTGCTGCTACAGCAGTATCTTTATTCAAATTTTGCTTTATCCAGCATTTAATAGTCTTGATTAAGAAACTTTTTCCAGTACCACCTTCTCCGCTAACATATAATCGTAATATTGATTCATCTGATTCTATAATATTGATAATTTTATTAAACACTCGTTTTTTATCAGTATTTAATTTTGTTATCATTTCAGATACATCGATTTCTCGAATTACTTTATCACCAAGATCTTTAAAATCTTGCATTGCTTCACCAGTCTCTATATTTTGAACACCTATCGGATTTTCAGGATCATCCTGAGACTGCTGTTTTTGTAAATCATCATCTAGACATTGCTGAACTAACTGTTTTGCAGTTTCGAAAGCTTTTTGCAATTCTTCTAATCTTTCATGATATTGTAATGCTTCTACAAGATGCAGTTTTATTTTATGAAACGCTTCGGCATAGGTATCGCATTCACTTCTGAGATCCTCTAATTTTCGCCATGGTTTAAACATAAGCAATAATGAAAAGAAATAGTTTTCCGGTTGTGTATTAACATTATATCTATAGTGATTAATAAGATATCCACGCTGTCGCCGTTTAATATAATAACCATTATTTATTTTATAATATTTAATATTTTTATTTTTCGGTTTTATCTTCGAGATATCATACCATTGTGCAAATTCATAAAGAGACGTATTTTCTAACTCATTTGGTCTATGTGGATAATGATCATCTATCAAAGATGGATAAAATATATTTGTAGATTCAGCATCAAGAGCTTCAATTTCTTTGCGATTTTTTAATTTCCTATATCGAATTGGGTACATCTAACCATCTGATAGTTGTATTTTGATCAGTTCCATACAAAGAAATACCTAATAATGCATCAGCAGCTTCGAGAGCTCCACATTCCCTATTCGTAAATCGCAAAGCAATATTCCAAAGATAAGACGCTAATTATTTGTGTTTATTATTCTTACTATTAAGAATAGTTTCAGATAATTCACTTTTTCCTGATTTATTCAAATATTTAGTAATGTACCAGGTAAGCAGCGATGATTTTTCACCAATAAATTGTATATCCATATTACCTTCCCATACAGTAAGAAGAACATAATTATAATCATTTATATTAACTTCGTTATCCATTCGAGGAAGATCATAAAGTCTACTTTTATGTTTCAATTGTTTTCTTCCTGCTATCGAAGTTGCTACATCTCTCATATTCAAAGTTTCAGTAACAGGGCGAGGAAATCCAAAACGGCACCGACGAATAACTTTACGTCCTACTTTTTTAGAGCGAAGACAATAATCGTTATGTATATGTCGCTGATGCGTATTAACACGCCTGTACAATAAGGATGAAATATTTTGATTCGGCATTTTACAGCTTATATGTTGTACAATAAATTTAGAGACTTCTTCAATAGTAGATTCACCGAAAATCGGTGCATTTTTAACCCAAATTAATAAGTGGAAATGTTGTATACCTCTACCTTGGTATTCTCGTCGACAGAAGTAATGCATTACTTCTCCAATTGGATAATCTTCAGAGGTAATAAAGTCAAGCATTGCTCGAAATTTATTATCGAGAAACCTAGATGTTGATACAGGATCTCTAGCAACGAGTACACTAACGGATAAAGAAACGTCATGCTATCCATTTACTTCACGAATATATTCACCTAAATCTTCCCATAACCATTCACTCGGACTTAGTGTTAAAAACCATGTCGCAGGCCCATAATGTTGCGTCATACAATTTAAATCGCTTCTCGGTTTACGCCAATATTGTTCTGTATTTCGAAGTGTTGAAAATATTGTACTCAAATTAGATTCCAACAATTCTTCCGACATTGCGTCTAAATATTCTGCAGCTGTATAACGAACTTGCGAATTAGTTACATTCATTTTATGAAAAATTCCACGACTTAATTGACGTATATTTGTATCGTTCAATAAATAAAATAAATATTGTTGATTTAATCTATACTGTGGATGTTTAGATGTCAATCGACATTTAATAAATTCATGATCATAAAGTTTGACTTTCCTAGTCTCATGTTGTCCATTAATACCAAAAGGATATATATCTGGAAAACACATCAAATCTAAATATTTTTCACGATTATTCAAAGGCAAATCCTGAATTTTTAACATTTGATATAAAGTTGTTGCAGTTTTATTTGCTTTCTTTTCATATAAAGGATATATAGTATATTGTTCATAATAACTATCATCTTCATCAGTAATTTGAGTTAGCATTGCTTTCTGTTGATTTTCAACTTCCACATCATTTTTCGTCTCATCTATCGATTTATTTAATAGCTCAAGTTCGTCATTCAATGTCTTTGTATTATTTTCTGCTTCTTCCATTTGGAATTCTGAACGTCTTAATTTTGGCAAACATAATTCACTGTGATCATTTGGCAATATAATATGAGAATATAAAGCATTGTTGCGCTTTAACCACATTAAAGCGTCGAATACTTTTTTCACATCAACTATTTCTTCCCAAATAATCTTTGATTTTGTTGGAATACTTCTAACTAAAATATAAAATTCGGGATTCATATCTATTGGATCAGTAATAGAACATAACTTATTCAATGTCTCCTGTAATGGAAGCGGTAAATGAAATGTTCTACCTTTAACTTTTTGTACCATTTGCCTTTGAAGCAACTTTTTATTAATAACAGTTCCCATTTTGACGATAGTTTGAAGTGCTTTAGCTCTTTGTATAAGAATTTTTTCAAATGTGTTAAGAGATGATATTACTTCAGGCACATTATCTGTGAAGAGATTATTCAAAATGCAATACGCAGGCATTAGACCGTTACGAAATTTGCTTATACAATAATTACATATGGGACAATCCACGTCACTTTTACCCCCCATCTGTCCAAAATTGGTATGGACGGATTTTAATGACTAAGGGCGGAAAATGTTCGTCTTGAAAAGAGCTTTCGAAAGGCGTGTGGCATATATGCGCAATTCATCATGGCGTCATAGTTATGGCTGCTTAAAGGGATAAATTCAAAATTTTAGATCCAACATGGGCAGATAAAACGGTGAAAAGTAACTAAATTCATGTGAAACTCAGTATTTGGGGGATTTTGGGGTCGCTGATTACGAATCTGAACGTAAAATTGTGAAATTCAAAACGGCGGATAAATATGAGAAACGGATGAAAATTCCAGTAAATGATCTGAAAACTCTTACTGGAGGGTTTTTTGGGTCGCTGATCACGAATTTGTAGCTAATTTGTTAAAAAACAACAGACAAACCGTGTTAATTGAAATTCTACTCTTAGCGTTACCCAAATTACTTTTAGTCCATCCAGCATTTCCTCAAGCTCTTTTTCATAACACTTCTTGTTATTAAGAATTCAGGACGTGAAATAAAAATTGTGTGAGTGAGACCCTCACGCGTTAGAAGTGAAACTTCTTAGCTTCTAGAAAAAGTGGATTTTATGCATTGCTCTTTTTGCATTTGTTAACGATTTTTATTATTTCAGGATTAGGAAATGGTTATGTGGAATTTAATTGAAGAAAATCTCGAAGAAAATTGAAGAAAATTGAAGAAAATTGAAAAAAACGCTAAGAGTAGAATTTCAATTAACACGGTTTGTCTGTTGTTTTTTAACAAATTAGCTACAAATTCGTAATCAGCGACCAAAAAACTCCTCCAGTAAGAGTTTTCAGATCATTTACTGGAATTTTCGTCCGTTTCTCATATTTGCATCCGCAATATTAGATCCGCCATTTTGAATTTCACAATTTTACGTTCAGATTCGTAATCAGCGACCCCAAAATCCCCCAAATACTGAGTTTCACATGAATTTAATTACTTTTCACCGTTTTATCTGCCCATGTTGGATCTAAAATTTTGAATTTATCCCTTTAAGCAGCCATAACTATGACGCCAAGATGAATTGCGCATATATGCCACACGCCTTTCGAAAGCTCTTTTCAAGACGAACATTTTCCGCCCTTAGTCATTAAAATCCGTCCATACCAATTTTGGACAGATGGGGGGTAAAAGTGACGTGGATTGTCCCATAGATATTGCGCATTAATTTTGTGTTGTTGTATATGTGCCATTAAGGGGATCCTTAGGTCGTCTGTTTTACCGATCAAACCGATTATTTTTTTGCGCACACTATTCTTTTTATTGGATGAATGGAATAATGAATGCTTCTCCACGATTAGTACACATTGAAACGAAGCCCAGACTACCCGATTTTATATCAGAAACCCCCAAAAATTATAAAATTACAGTTTTTTATCGGCTTCGGGCGTCAGCTCGTAACAATAATTGCTTAACATAAAAGTTTTGCAGTTTGTACGTACAAAAGAAGACCAGTCTGGTCTTTCATTGCATGAAAGAATATAAGTGAACTTTTAGATATAAGTTTAGAAGCCTAGTAAAAAAGAATAGTGTGCGTAAAATTTTCGTGCATATGTGTGTGTGCGAGATCGAGGCTGAAGAGTAAAACAGAGCAGTAAATTAGTCGCGTGATGTCGCGATAGAGAGAGCTGTAATCTGTTTAGTTGACAAGGACAGACACAATCATACTGTCTTTG
Organism: Lasius platythorax; assembly: GCA_963971435.1. Classification (NCBI taxonomy): domain Eukaryota; kingdom Metazoa; phylum Arthropoda; class Insecta; order Hymenoptera; family Formicidae; genus Lasius; species Lasius platythorax. Next base: position 9,934,922 of record OZ020540.1, on the reverse strand, counting down.
TCTCTTTCATGTGTGTAGAGTAATATACATGTATGTACACCCTACATTGCAGTCTGCCATATCTTCTTTCTCTTCGTCGTACATTGTACACAGGGCCGCTACTAAGGGGTGGCGAAGGGGGCAACTGCCCCGGGCGCCACGTCTCGAAGGGCGCTGACGATGCTGCTTTTAATTTAAAATGAATTATAATTTATTATTTCCGAGTTTATGAGTAAAACATATTTTAAATATCACAAAACAGAAAACAGAAAAATAATACTTGACTCGTATAAGGGGCGCCAAAATAAGGTTTTGCCCCGGGTGCAATAATACATAGTTGCGGCCCTCACTGTACACTCACTCCGTCTCTCACTCCGTCTCTCACTCCGTCTCTCACTCCGTCTCTCACTCCGTCTCTCACTCCGTCTCTCACTCCGTCTCTCACTCCGTCTCTCACTCCGTCTCTCACTCCGTCTCTCACTCCGTCTCTCACTCCGTCTCTCACTCCGTCTCTCACTCCGTCTCTCACTCCGTCTCTCACTCCCCCTCTCTCTCTCTCTCTCTCTCACTCTCTCTCTTTCTTTTCTCTTTCTCTTTTCCTTCATATAATATATGCAAAAATGATATGTACTTTTATATATATTCCATGAAAAATTTAAAAGAGTTTATATTTTTGGCAATGCTAGATAAATAGATAGTTAACCGAATATATAATTAAATTTGTATAAGATTGCTAAATGTTACAAAAGACAAGAGTAAATTATAATTAATCTAAAGGCTCGTGGTTATTGCAAATTGGATGTTGATAGCTGCTTGAAATAGCAATATCTTCAACATATCTAACAAAAGTAAGAAACTGCTTTAGCTCTACCATAATCTGCACAGAATAAAAATTAAAAAGGCTGAATTAAACAATATTATACAGTCTTGGTCGAATCATGTGCACAATAAACAATTATTAAGCACAAATTTTTATTAATAATACAATACTTTTATTATTCAAGCATCTCTCACTAAAAGTAGAAAATCGATATTTTCATATATTCGCCATATAAATACTATTCAAACACAAACAATCCTGCCCCCACTATAATATTTTCATACTTATTCACAATTTATATTTAATCAAATTGTCACTAATTACCAATTAAAGAAGTATTAAATACAGTAAATAGTAAATTTGAAATATCGCATTATAAAATATTATTAACTACATCAAGAGTTTACTTGAATATTTAGAATATTTGTAGTAAATAATTGCTAAATATCAAAATTTGTCGCCGTACCTCGTTGTTCTGATTTTTGAAGGGTCATTGATCTGATCGTAAAGATTATCATATTCAGAACTCTAATCAATATTCCTGGTTGTTTGATGATAACTGCTTGATGTAGCATTATATTGTGCATATTTATCAGAGTAAAAAGACTGCTAATTCACTCGATAATCTGCGCAGAATAAGAAATAACTATTGTTGAATTAATAAATATTATAAATTCTTCTTTTAAATATGTGCACAATATATAATTATTAAGTACACACTGTTATTATTAATAAAACACTTTTATTATACAAACATCGCTGATAACTAAAACTAAAACTAAAATAAAACTAAAATATAAAATTAAAATAATAAAAAAAAAATTGTGTGAAATTAAAAATACGGCACGTATCCGGATGGTGCCGGCGCCGCGGGCACGTATCCGGATGGTGCCGACGGCGCGGGCAAGTATCCGGATGGTGCTGGCGGCGCGGGCACATATCCGGTTGGTGCCGGCGGCGCGGGCACGTATCCGGATGGTGCCGGCGGCGCGGGCACGTATCCGGTCGGTGCGGGCGGTACAGGCATTTATCCCGATGGTCCGGGCGGTACAGGCATGTATCCAGTCGGTGCGGGCGGTGCGGGCATGTATCCCGATGCTGCGGGCGGTGCGGGCATGTATCCCGATGGTGCGGGCACGTAGGATGGTGCGGGCATGCATCCCGGAATGTACGCCGGCATGTATGCAGGTCGCTGCATACCGGCGTACTTCCGTTGCCTCCCCCTTTCTCTCTGCACTGCTCGCCGCACCGCATCATTAATTCGCTGAAAAATAATTAAAATATTAGTATTTTGTAATAAAATATTAGTAAATAGTGTTTTTACACACACACACACACACACACACACACACACACACACACACACACACACACACACACAATTTATCCGATCATAATATTGAATATTTTTTTTCTTCATTATCGAAACATATGCAGAATTTTTTCTTCTTGTTTTCTAGTAATTGCATACATGTAGATATATGTGTATGGTGTGTGTATGTGTATAAAATATGCGCGAGCACACATATACATACTGAAACACATGTAGATGTTTATATATATATATATAAACATCTACATGTGTTTCAGTATGTATATGTGTGCTCGCGCATATTTTATACACATACACACACCATACACATATATCTACATGTATGCAATTACTAGAAAACAAGAAGAAAAAATTCTGCATATGTTTCGAAAATGAAGAAAAAAAATATTCAATATTATGATCGGATAAATTGTTGACGCCGTTACCAGCGCGAGACATATATCCGATCACACTATTGTTATTTTATACTCTAAAGGCCATTCTACAATACGTCGCAAATGCCCCGATCGCGAAGGATGGCAACTACTAGTGGAAAACTGCTATTTCCGGTTGCGCTTAGCAATTGCGGTTGCCAAAAGAAGTTAAAAGTTAGCCAACTCTCTTTTAGCAACCGCAACTGCCAAGCGCAACCGGAAATAGCATTTTTCAACTAGTAGTTACCATCCTTCGCGACTGGCAACGGGGCATTTGCGACGTATTGTAGAATGGCCTTTATAATTTAGTAAAATACTATTTATAATAAAACTTACCTTTTTAACATTTTGCTCCATTCTCGGAGTCGGTCCCGTCCCCGCTAGCGGTGACGTCGCCGAGTTCACTGTCATGCTTGGCGTCGGCGTCGGCGTCGTCGTCATCGCCGTCGGCATTGGCGTCGGCGTCGTCGTCATTGCCGTCGGCATCGGCTTCGACCTCGTCGTCGCCGTCGGCATCGGCGTCATCGTCATCGCCGTCGGCGTCGGCTTCGATCTCGCCGTCGCCGTCGGCATCGGCGTCGGCGTCGTCATCGCCGTCGGCGTCGTCATCGCCGTCGGCGTCGGCGTTGTCGTCATCGCCACCTCCGTTTTCCTCGGTCTTCTCGGCAAATTTCCTTCACTTCGTGCTGTAATAAATAATATATTATAAATATGTCTATAATACGATTTTTTATTTTAGACAGGAGAGAGAAGAGAGAGGAGAGAGAGAGGAGTAAAGAGAGAGAGAGAGAGGAGACAGGAGAGAGGAAGGAGTGAAGAAAGAGAGAGAGAGGAGATAGGAGAGAGAAGAGAGAGGAAAGAAAAAGGAGTGAAGAGAGACAGGAGAGAAAAGAGACAGGAGAGAGAGGAGACAGGAGAGAGAGGAGAGAGGCAAGAGAGAGGAATGAAGAGAGAGAGAGAGAGAAAATAGGAGAGAGAGAAAGATATATATATATATATATATATATGTGTGTAAATAAAATTAATACTTACATCTAGGCATTGTTGATCGCTAGCTTGTTACTCGGACCTCGGACTCGTTACTCGCACTCGCGCGTCTCGCCAGTTCGGAGACAAATGACTATTTTCTGGCCGATTCGGAGCACGTACGCCGTTGCCACACGGTTTATTATTTTGTTTCTGTAGATACACTCCCGACACATTCAATATCCATGTATTATAATGTCATCGAAAGTGAAAACGAATAAAGAGCAAGCAAGATAACGTATAATGAAAGAGTTTCGAAGTCTCTTTCTCTCGCGAGGCTTATTTTATCTATGGACAATTCCACGTCAAATCGGGCTAAAATCGACCCTTTTTGACCTTATATTTTATAAATCGAACGAAACTTTTTTCACGGCAAACATAAAATAAAGAAATACGTATTTTTTTATTTGTCCAAAACATTTTTATATATTTTTATATATTTTTATATTTTTATATGTCATCCTACTATAAAAAATAAAACTTTTACATTTCACATTTAATAATTTTGTAAAATTAATTTTAATGGATCAAAATTAATTAATTAATTTTTGAATTTTTTTTTTAGTTTTTTTTATGCAAGTATATCATAAATAACCGTATCGATACATTAAAATGTACATGATCCAGTGGCGTCGTGTAAGTGCGTAAGGCTTATCCCCGTTACGGACTCGGGTTCAAATCCGAACAGCGTACAAGCCCTTTTTCGCATAATGCGACGATGGTCGCCGTCAGCAGCAAACGTGTGTCTGCACCGCCCGCATAATCCGGATACATGCCCGCACCATCTGGGTACACATGCCTGTACCGCCCGCACAAATACGCCAAAAGGATCATTCCTTTTGCAATTTTTTTTTAATTAAAGGGGTTTATTTTAAAAAACGACCCAACTGGCAAAAAATAGTCTTTATTATAATGATGTCATAGACGACGTTTCGACCTTTGGTTTAGGTCCTTTTCAAGTCTTAAATAAAATAAAAACATATACAAAAATTAATTAAATTCGGAAGAGTGAGATGACAGACGAAGAAAGGAAAACGAAAACAGCGCAAACCTTAATTAACACTAACCTTAGATGAAATATTCATATAATAAAAATTAGTGAAAACTCAGCATCGAAATAATAGATGTCAAACAACGTTCCTGTCAAGAGCAATGATACAACACATACTGAGAAAGAGAGCAATGTTTTAAACGACTTTGATGATGTTATCGTAAATAGGGTTTAAATTATCTGTGTCTTTTTGTAAGTTGATCGTGTTGTTATGTTTTTTTATGAAAAACATTTCGGCAATTTCTCTCTCTCGTATGCCTTTCACAATGTAAAATATTCGGAGATGTCCAATTAAAGTCGTGCATATATTCAGTTTTATGTTTACTAATTACATTATGGTTACTCGTATGCACTTTAATATTATTGATATGTTCTTTGATTCGAGTGTTCAAATGTCTTTTAGTTTGTCCTATGTAAGTGGCGTCACATTTGTTACAGTCGATCTTATATACTATATCAGTTTTGTCCGTTTTAGATAACTTGTCTTTACCTCGTTTAATCAATTTGTCAAGTTTTTTCGGTATTGTATAAATTAATTTTAAGCTTGTTTTTTTAATTGTTCTGCTAATATTGTCACTTAAATTTTTTATGTAAGGTAATAAAATGCATGACGAGATATCGAACGCTCTGCTGTTGTTATCAACACTAATAGTCATATTTTTCCGTTCTCTTAAAGTACATACTCTTTTTTGGACGTAGCGATCAATAATTTTCGGAGGAAAGCAATTGTTAGATAAGATTTTTTTAACCGTACGTATATTTTCGGAATGAAACCGATCATCAGATAACATAATCGCGTGGTCCACCAAATTATTGATAGTGTTGATTTTATAATTAAAGGGGTGGTTAGAATGGTAATTTAAATATCTACCCGAAGAGGTAGGTTTCAAGTACCAATTCGTCAAGAGTTTTCCTCCGCATCTGATAACAGTCGTGTTAAGAAAATTAATCACATTATTATTTTCAATTTCATGCGTAAATTGCAAGCGTTGATGAAAGCTGTTAAAAGTAGATAAAATGGTATCAATCTCAGTCCGCGGAACAATAGTAAAAATATCGTCAACATACCTATAGTAAACCGAAATATCAAATTGCAGTAAATTAAGACAGTGTGTCTCTAACTCGTCCATGACTAAATCAGCCAAAATGGGTGACAAGGGAGATCCCATTGGAGTGCCATATATCTGTTCATAATATTGTCCGTCAAAACAAAAACTAGTTGACTCTAACACCGTTTCAACAGCATACAGAAATTGTGGTAAACTGAAAGTTGTCCTGTCGGAAATCTCCGTCCAACGTTTCTCAATAGCTTTAAGGGCTAAATCTTTCGGAATATTCGTAAATAATGACGTAACATCCAGAGAGATTAACACCTCGTTATCTTTAATGGTATGGTTTTTAATGGTATTCGCGAACGTCCATCCATCCTTAATGTGCGATGAAGGTTTTTTAATCGAGTGTTCAAGTATCTCATGGATAAAGCGCGCTATATTGTACACCGGGCTCCCAAGGGACGACACGATAATGCGTAAGGGAGCATTAACTTTGTGAATTTTTGGCAAACCGTAACATCTGGGAAGATTACCGTTGGTCGTATTAAGATGTTTATATGTGGAAACGTCAATCAAATCATTATCACGCCAAGATTTGACTAAAGTGCTCATTTTTGTCGTCAGTTTTTTAATGGGATCTTTTTTCAATTTACTATAGGTAGATTGGTCTTGAAGTAAAAGATTCATTTTGTCGGTATAGTTTTTCATGTCCATAATAACTGTGGTTTGACCTTTATCAGCTTTTGTGACTAAAATGTCTTTGTTGTTCTTTAAAAACTTCTGACAAACATTAAAACTCGAAGTAATATGTCTATCTATATAATTAACGTGTTTGTTTTTGCATAAAAATCCACGCAAGGACTTTACTACTGCGCTTCTTGTCGAATCCACTAGTTCATTGGGAATCTTACAACAATTGATTTCCAAATTCTTAGCGACCTCGACAACTGAGTTAATGCGGTCTTTTCTGTCGTTTTGATTGACCGGTATACTAAATTTGTCACCCAAGCTTAGAATGTCTAAGATATTATCAGGAATCCTTTTATTACTGAGATTCACAAGCCATTTAGATCTATCAATCTCTTTAAAAGGATTAAGAGACAAATTGTTACCTCGAATTAGACTGTGGAACTTTTTTATAGAATCATTCTTCTTTATGCGATTAAAGGTTAATAACTTCTGTTTATTAAAATCAAAAAATCTGGTCAATAATTCTGGTGGTAGGTAATCGGACAATCTTTTTTCAATATTGTGAATATTAGATTGCAGAAAATTTAGATTGAAATTTATATCTTTAATTTCCAAGTTCAACAGTCTAAATGCATTACGTCTGACTAAGTTGTAATATTTTCGGTTTACGCTATTACTGTGAAAAAAGACGCTAGTTTTTAAATTTTTGATGTGAGCTGGCAATATATCATATTTTCTACACCGAAGTAAGAAAATTAGCTGCTGTTTTGAAGTGAATA
>OZ020540.1:9878579-9927579 GCA_963971435.1 Lasius platythorax | reverse complement strand
GTTCGCCGTTCACTGAGGGATCCCCTTAAGTTTCTCCAAAATTGATTATCTATTTGAAGACTATTAACTTTAGAAACATTCCTTTTATAACACAATCTCTCACATGATATGCAACTATGTCGTGGCGTATCTACTGAGCGTTTAACAAAAGCCTTAAGTGCTTTATGATATTTAAAAATAATATCATCATCGCTCAGAATTGTATTAATTTGTTGATGTTTGTATATATCAACTTTTTCTTGTGCAGAAATTACAATTTTATTTAATGTATTCAAGTCAGCATGAATTAATGCTTTATCTATATTTTCCATTTTTCGATAAAAACTAATAAGTTGATAAATCAAACGCCTAATATATCTTACTTTTGGAAAATGAGGTGATAATAATTTGTTGTTAGTATGATTTTTGTTGATGGATTATTTGTAGATTCTTACTTAATAAGTAGATCTCAATTCGTCTGTGTAAGGTGCTTTATTTCTTGCAGGCGTTGTACATAACATATATCGGAAGATATATAAACATAAAAGAAAAGGCGCCTGCGAAAATGAATATAACAAAAAATTTATGTTCACTCATGCATTACTTAACCTAGCTACATGAAGGCAATCGTTTTCGTAAAATAGACTCATACCTTTTTTTAATCAACTTATTTCGTAATTGCAACGCGCATAAAATAAAATTATATAAACTTATCGATTTCTTTGACTTATAAATAATACTGTATTCTCATTTCCGTCACGTTGCAGTTGCAATATCTTTTCACAAAAGAATACGTCGCATGTCCTAACGGTTTTCGACGTGTGTTCACACATTGCTCACGCGGAACAGTTTGTGGCTCCCTCTTTGAGGTTTCTCTTAAATATAATATATAAGACAAGAATCCTCTCACAGCCCAAGGTCTACCGACAACTTTAAACTCTAAAATAATTACAATTTAACACTCCTCCTTAATTATTTTACTTCGCAGTTGTTCAAAGATTTTGCGGTTCAACGGTTTAGTTAATATATCAGCCAATTGATCAGAGCTATTGACATGATTCAACCTGACTGTTACTCCTATATGTTCTTGAATAAATTTTCTCGGAATGTCAATGTGTTTCTTCCCTTTTGTAATTTTTCCTTCGTGTGTATTTTGAAGCATATGAATAGCAGACTGATTGTCGACATTCAATTCAGTAGGTTCAATTTTGTTCAGAATTCCGAGTTCATTTCCTATTCTGCGAATCCAACATATGTCATCAATTGAAGAAACAGCTGCTCGATATTCAGCTTCAGCAGTCGATGTAGCTACTAGTCGTTGTTTTTGAGTATACCAGACAATAGGTCCTCCTCTAAGGATTAAAATTCCACTGGTAGAGTGTCCTGTCAGAGTGTCTCCTCCATAGTCGGAGTCAGTATATGCGATTAGCTCTGAGTCTCCATTAAATTTATACCATAATGAGTGGTTCCTTTTAGATATTGAAAAACACGTTTTATCATTTTCCAATGACTTACCATAGGTTTACTGTTGAATCGACTTAGATAATTTACTGCAAAGCTTATATCAGGACGAGATATAGTAGCCAAATATAATAAACTTCCTATAGCTTCACGGTAGGGTTCAGACTTTCCTAGAGGTTTGTCGTTTGCACGCTTCTCTTCTTCTGTCACCATTCCACGTTCTATTGGGGTAGAAACAGAGTTCGACAAATCAAATTGAAAACGTTTAAGAATTTTCTCTGTGTATTTAGATTGGTTGACAAATATTCCATTCTATCCATTGTATATTTGCATGCCAAGATATGCCAATTGTCCGTCAGTTGCAGTGTCAAATGTAGCTTCGAATTTACGGTTCAATTTATTTAGAATTTCAATCATGTCTCTTTCATCCTTTCCGGCAATGAGTCCGTCATCGACAAATAATGCAATTAACATGCTTTTGTCTTTATTGTAATATATACAGGGATCATCATCTGTGTTATCAAATGCAAGTGATTTTAGAAACTTAGAGAATTTCTCATTCCAATTTTTCGGAGCTTGTTTTAAGCCATAAATGCTCTTGTTTAGCTTGCAAACCCGTCCTGTACCATCGTCGAAACCTTCGGGTTGATGCATATAGATTGTTTCTTTTAATTCTCCATGTAGAAATGCTGTCTTCACGTCAAAGGTCATTAACTTCATTTTGTTTGAAGCAGCTATACTAAAGATCAATCGAACTGACACATGTCGAGCAACGGGGCTAAAAGTTTCTGAATAGTCGATTCCTTCTTTCTGTTCAAAACCTCTGGCTACTAATCTGGCTTTGAATCGACAATCCTGTTTTTGACGTAGAATCCAACGACACGTCAGAGGTATTACATGTTTGGGAGCTTCCACCAGTTTCCATGTGTTCATTTTAATCAGAGATCTGTATTCTTCGGATATAGCTTTACGCCAATTTTTGTCTTTCAAGGCATCTGAAAGAGAAATATCCTCCACTTCTCCTATCATTGCATTATTTGCTTGATCTCCTCCTCGAAAATAACCTAGAACATAATCACCAAGTCTCGCAGGCAAATTTATATTTTTACGATTACGCAAGTTAAAACGATTTTGTCGATTTTGATCGGTCTCAGATGAATCATTAGAATCTTCACAATTTTGACTGTCCGATGGGTCGGGCGTATTTTCACTAGAGTTGTCAGTGTCAGAGTCTCCAGTTTCGAAATTTTCAGATTCTTCCGAACTCTCAATTTGTCCTTTAGATGTGAGATGTTGTATTTCGGTGCAGTCTTCTTGTCTAATTTTCTCGTCGAACATTACATTATCAGAACTGATAACGATACATTCATCGGATAGATAGACTCTATAGCATGGAGAGTCTAAATCGTATCCAACAAGTATTCCCTTCTTTGATTTCTTTCCAGTTTTAACTCTTTTATGATCTTGAATTAAGACATAACATTCACAGCCAAAGCTTCTCAATTTCCTAATGTCAATTCTTCGTCCAAACCACAGTTCAGCAGGACTTTTATTTTTTTGTGAGCTTGTTCCAGTCTGATTTAGGGTAAAAATGGCATAATTAACGGCTTCAGCCCATAAATTTTCATTTAGATCCTGAGCATGTATAGCTGATCGAGCCGATTCCACAACGGTACGCATCTCTCTTTCAACACGACCATTTTGTTGAGGTGTGTATGCATTCGATTTTGTATGAAAGACTCCAATTTCTTCCAAGAGTTTTTTTGTATCGGCATTCTTGATTTCAGTTCCGTTGTCCGATCTAAGACACTTCACTTTTCTTCCAAATTGATTTTCCACCATGTTCAAGTAGATACGAAGTTTGGAAGTCGCTTCATCTTTCGTTTTTAGGAAATAGGCCGTTCGAAAGTGTGAATAGTCATCCTTAAATAGAAGGAAGTATTTAGCTCCTCCTAAAGACTTTACATTCATGTCACACAAATCGACATGAACCAGATCTAATGGATTTTCAGCTACTTTTGGATTTTTAGGATGAGAAATGCGATGTTGTTTTCCATAGACACATCCAGTACAAACGTAGTTGTTCCAGTCATCAATGTACTTAATACCATTTTTATTTAAAATATCTCTGACGTACTTGACATTTTGATGGGCAAGTCTTTCATGCCAAGTTTTAATCGAAGCTGTCAACAAGCATTTCGAAGATTCTTCTTGTCGGAACATCATTTTGTATAGATTTCCATCACGTTTAGCAATAGCCACAGTTTCCTTTTTATCCAGCGTTTTGAAAGTCGACTTGCCTGCATCAGCAGTTTGTACATAGCCTTTATCCAACATTTGCGTTACGGAAAAAAGATTAAAAGTCATCTTAGGTACATATAAAACATTTTTCAATATGATTTGATACCATTTATCTCCGTCAAAGGCTTCTAATTCAATGTCACCTAATCCAATACCTTCCAGTTTAGTGGCATCTCCAATGATAACCATCGTAGGCTCCTCTAGTTTAATAAAATTTATCAGCCAGTCTCTTCGAGAAGTCATATGTTGTGTGGCAGCACAATCTTGATACCATGAATCACGACAGTCACGCTTTGATTTTATTTGCTTCACATTTGCAGTTGACAGTCCAAGGGTTATGAGTGCACGACGATTTGACTTTTCAGAATCATTCTTTTCAGACTTGTCGTTTTTCGAATATCCGTTTTCACTGGAGTTTCCCTTGGGACAGTTTTTGGCAAAGTGACCTTTCTGATTACAATTATTGCAAGCATAGTTATTTTTACAATAGGCCAAGTATTTAGCACACGGTTTATTTTTACAATATTTCTTTACGTGCCCTTTCTTACCACACTTAAAGCATTCAACTGTTGAGTTATTTGAAGTATTTCCTTTAAAATGTGACTTCTGGAATTTATTTCTTTGTTTTGACACTAGAGCATTTTGAGACGTAGATTCACTTGATAGCTCGTCCTCATTCAGTCTGTCCTCTTCTAGTCGTAGACGTTCAAACAACTTGCTTAGATTTTTATCTTCACCACTGACATTATCCCATCCTTTACGAAAATGGTGAAGTTTAGGTGGCAACATTCCTAAAATTCTAGTCATAATCCAACTTTCTTTTACTTCTTCCCCTTCAGCTGCTAAATCCTCTGCGTACTGTTGAATCGTCATACAATTTTCAACAACCGACTTACTATTATCATACTTAAAACCAAAAAATTGTCTCTGTAAACCTTCAACTGTGAGATCAGATTTCCTACCATACAATGTATGTAATTTATCCAGCATTTGATGCGCAGAATTACAATTAGCAATTTTCTTAGCTATATTACTGCTTACATTTAAACCTATAAATATCTGAGCCTCAAGATCTTGTTTGATCCACGTTTTAACTGCCTCATTTGTATCCGGACCAGGAGGCTTTACTTCTATTCCTGTCGCTACCGTAAATAGACCTTTTGATTTTAAAGTTAGATTTAGTTTAAATCTCCATGAAACATAGTTAACATTTCCTTGCGAGTCCTCAGACAATGTTTCCAAATGTGACTTAATCGAATCCATGACTTCAGTAAGATTTCTCTACTTATCAATATACTAAATAGATATATATATGAATTTTTCTTGTGAACGCAAAAAAAAATTACCTACTAAAATTTGTTATAAAAACACAGCATGACAAAACGCAGTATGACATAAGCAACATTTACATAGACGTTTTTGACTTATCTAAGTATACGTTGACTGTTTTTGACTGACTTAACTGATGTAGACTGACGTTGACTGATGTAAACTAATGTTGACTTATGTTGACTGATGTAAACTGACGTTGACTTACGTTGATAAACTGACCAAGGTCTCTGTCTAATCCACCAAACTTCGATAGTGCAATATTGGGCCCATAACCTGTTGTTAGTATGATTTTTGTTGATGGATTATTTGTAGATTCTTACTTAATAAGTAGATCTCAATTCGTCTGTGTAAGGTGCTTTATTTCTTGCAGGCGTTGTACATAACATATATCGGAAGATATATAAACATAAAAGAAAAGGCGCCTGCGAAAATGAATATAACAAAAAATTTATGTTCACTCATGCATTACTTAACCTAGCTACATGAAGGCAATCGTTTTCGTAAAATAGACTCATACCTTTTTTTAATCAACTTATTTCGTAATTGCAACGCGCATAAAATAAAATTATATAAACTTATCGATTTCTTTGACTTATAAATAATACTGTATTCTCATTTCCGTCACGTTGCAGTTGCAATATCTTTTCACAAAAGAATACGTCGCATGTCCTAACGGTTTTCGACGTGTGTTCACACATTGCTCACGCGGAACAGTTTGTGGCTCCCTCTTTGAGGTTTCTCTTAAATATAATATATAAGACAAGAATCCTCTCACAGCCCAAGGTCTACCGACAACTTTAAACTCTAAAATAATTACAATTTAACATAATTGAACTGGAAGAAACATTCCTTTACAAAGTGTTAAATCAATATAACAATAATGCGTATGACCCAATTTTTTATTTGAAATCTTAGTTTTCAAAGTACATTCATGAATACTTTTTATCAATGTTGGTACATTCTTTAAAGTGCATGTATTTATAGTTTCGAGAAACTTTTGATAACGGCTAATTAACGGATTTTCAATTTTACATAAAGTATTGCATAACCACAATTTTTTTGTTTGTCCTTCTATTAACGGTAATATATTTACAACTTGTCCTTTTGCATTTATTACTAAAGGTTCCGATGAAATTGTATCGTGATATGTAGAACATAGACATATAAGATAGACTCAGCATGCATGTCCTTGGCAGAACGGACAAAGAGGCAAAACATAGGGGAAATTTTCTCTCTTTATCTGCGCAGGTAGGATGTGCAGTCGTCTTTTGACAGCTATTGACGTAGACTACACAGATTCTAACCTAAGAAAATATATATATATGCATAAGCGTAGTTGTCTGTCGGCAACCAAAAGCATATTGTATTTATTAAACATGATATTGACTTCATAATAAGACTATATATTGACTTCATAATAAGTATCCGACGATACTTTTAGGTTATTGCCGGCCATTGCTGTCACTAATGCGCGCGCAGAAAAGGACACAGATTCACCGATGTTTTGCCTCTCTCTCCGTTCTGCCAAACCCAACTTATATCATAAGGAAATGTATGGTATGCTGGGTCTATCTTATATGTCTATGATGTAGAATCAATAAAGTAATTTTCGGATGAGGCTGTATGCTTAGATATACCACATAATGCATGTAATTTTTCATCAATTGTAGAACATTCAGCCACAAGAGTTAAACTCACTTCTGATTTCTTTTTAATTAAAGTTAACATTTTGTATATGTTGCGAATATGACTGTTTCTAATATGCATACACCAACGTACAATTTTTTCAGCTTCTAATTGTTTTTCAATATTACCTTTAATATTAAGTTTATTTACAATATCTTTTATTTTAAATATTTCTAAAGAATTACAAATCTTTATAGAATTTCTCGACCAGAACTTTTTATATTTTTTAGTAATTTTTTGGGTAACAGTTAGATTTTTTATTTCAAATACAGATTTTGTACTTTTTCTCAAATAATATCGCTTGTTGTAAAGTCATTTATGTTCAGGATTTAATTTTTTTTGTCGATCTCGTTCACGCTGAAAATTTTTCGAATAACAGATACGCTTTTGTGCCCGCTTATTTTCTAAATCTGCTTTATATCGATTTCGTCTTTTAAGACATTTATCTTCTGAATTCTGTTTACAGCAATTGCGCTGTTTAGCGCGTTTATCTTCTAAGTTCTGTTTATACACTGAAAAAAAGGCTTGGTCATAATAATCCAATCTTAGTAAAAGTTACCAAGCACTTTGGTGAAATAGTTTCAACTAAACGTATAGATAATTATGACGAAATAATTTGGTTAATGTTAACAAATAATTCTAGCAAAACTTGATACGACTTGTTTAATATTGGCAAAGTTTGATGATTATTATCAAATAATGATAAATGTAACCAAACGATTTTATAAGTATAAACTGATAATTTATTAATAATTATCAAATTGTTTTGAAAATATTATCAAACTACGTGTGATAATTATAACAAAATGACTTGATAAATATAAACGTATTGTTTATTAATAGTTATTAAATTGTATAATAAGTATTACCAAATATTCATTAATAGTTATTAAATTGTTTAATAAATATTACCAAATGGTACGATAAGTATAACCAAACAATTTGTAAATATAAACGAATTGTTTAGTAATAATAACCAAATTATTTGATAAATATTATAAAATCATGTGATAATTGTAACGAAATGATTTAGTAAGTATTAACAAATTTTTTAGTAATAATTATTGAATTATATTTTACATATTACCATATTATTTGAATATAAAATATTCAATGATTTAGTAACAGTTACATCATTTTGTTAAAACTATTGTTCTAAATTTAGTATCCTATAATAAATGTTCCACAAAATGCTACAAAAAAGATTTTATAATAATTTATGTATGTGTTTGCACTCCGATTTACTTATAAACGCAAATAAAATATCTTTTATCCATTTATTTGGGAAAGTACTTCTAAAAATTTATTAATAGTCTGGTAAAAAATACTTTTTTATTTGTACTTGTAAGTTATACATAATTTCTTCTAAAATCTTTTCTTGTAGCATTTTGTGGAACATTTTATTATAGGAACATAAAATTTAGCAAATTAGTTTTAATGAAATGATGTAACTGTTACTCTCTTTAAACCATTGAATATTTTATATTCAAATAATATACCGGATACAAAACACATATAAGTTCTTATACATAAACTTTTTTATAATATTTTATGAAAGAATTTCAATAGAATAGCTGTAATCAAATATTTCAGTGAACTAAATAATTTAGTTGTAATACTAATTTTTCCGAATATTGAAATAGTATAAACTTGTATAATAAATCGTAGTCCTTGACATATTATAAAAAATATTTATTGTTTCTTAAATGGTACAGTAGAGTTATAAGTTGTGCAAAATATCTTTTAAATATTAAATACTGAAATAAAATATCTGCCATCGCCTGAAATATGATAATTGCATGTTCTTACGTTTAGTGACTTTGAAATCTTTATTAAATTTAATTCTGTCAGATTATTTTCGCATGGTAAAGAAATCTCATACGCTTTGAAATGCATATCTAAACCTAAAGTAACGCATTTTCTGTAGTAAACAAAAATATCTCTGTTTTCATCCAACATAATATGAATCATTATTCCAAATGATAAATTGTTTTCATCCGAATCTGTAATTATTACAAAATCACGTTTAAATAAAATACTATTAAATCTTATCCACGATACTTCAGTCAAGCGTCCACTATCTATTTGGGGAACGTTAATCGATTCAATCGACGCTATCCCTATGTTTTTCCCTACTTTTAATGAGTCATCGAGACCTTTTTTGATTAATAATCTATAAGAAAATTGGAGTTGTAATTTTATCGCAAGTGATGAAATAATATTTTTTCGAGAAGTCACAATAGATGCATAAGTTTTCGATAACTTATGAAATCCTTCATATCGAATGGAAGATAAATATTTTAATGGACCCATTTTTCGAATAATTCCAGGATAATGAATCATGAAATGAAATTTAGGTTTTAATTGTTCTTTGAATAATCGTATAAACATCTCATGATGTGAAAAAATCAAGTGTCTCAGATAATTTGCTTGATCATCAGATATAATATTTTCTGTGGTTATTTTAATAATTTCACACAATGTAAGATAAAAATCCCAAACTTCATCATAATCAGGCACAAGATCTCCGATTATGAAAGAGAGATAGCACACCAACGCTGACATTTCGGCTGCGCTCATTATTAAATAACCTTTATTGATACGATCGTTTCTAATCAAAGGAATTTTATTTCCTCGATCAAAGTCTGACTGATGATTGAAATATTTGATCCGATAATTCAAATGCTCTAATGTCACATAATTTTTATACACAAAATGTTGTATGATCTTCGCGAGATCATATCGACAAACGCCTTCAAAGAGATCATGCATTATATCGCACGTATAATTTGTCGTACAGTCGAAATGCGGGATTTCATTAAACATGCAATCTTCTTTTATACCATATGAAAAGTCAGCAATATCTTGAGCATAATTCTCAAATGTACGCAATAAATTTTGATCTTCAAATTTTGCACAGCGTGTTACAGATTTTGGAGCTCTACAAATACGACAAAAATATTCGCTAACAAAGCTCTCATTGAAACCCAAAAGACTATTGAGACCCAAATTATCTCCTAATAAAGCTATTACAACGAAATATATTCTAGTTTTATGATTCTTCGTATTGCATATAACGATTTCTGTGTTACTTAAAAATTTTATTTCTTCAATGACTTTATTAAAACATTTGGCATTTCCAAAGTGCGTTCTATCAGAGGAATAAATGAATTGTATGAAGAAAATGTTTTCTAGTAAGGAGGCATATTCAGGAGGTAGAGTCGCTATAGATCCATATAACGCACCTACTTTATGAATTCCCGCTGCTGTTCCTAAAGGATTTCCAGTCTCAAAATCATCATAATACAAGAACAACGGTATGACTATTTTATCACCATAATATTCTCGTATTGATTTCCAAATGGTCCCATCGCAAAGATTAGTGTACACTTTATTAGTATATGCCGATAAACTGTCAGTATTAATGATGTTTAATACTTTCTCGTAAAAATTAGGTATTTCGAGTAAAGATTTTAATATTTCACGCATTGGAACAATTTGACCTTCACACTTCTTAATTGTTAGAATTGTTTTCTGTCCGTCTTTCCTATCATCATATAAATTACCAATAAAGAACGGTTTCGGTTGAATAAAAAATTTTGATTTTTTGAGATATTCAAATCTTCTATATTCTGTTCCAACATCCTCTAATATTGAAATATTGAAACAATTTTTTAAAATATCTTGAAATTCATGAGGTAATTTCTTTTTTAATTTATTGTGGAAGTGTTCTGAAATATTCTGAATAGTCTCTTGCAATTCCTCAACAATTTCTTGCACAATCAATCTAGAAACATTAGGTTTGTTATATAATGAACCGATATATTTCAGAACATAATTTCGAATATCGTTAGATTCTAATACATCTTTCTCTTCTGAAGAATTATCATTATCAAATGAGAAATTATGTGTAGACTCTCCTTCAAAATAAATGTCTTCTATCATTTGTGTATCATTTTGAATGATTTCATTGAAAACTGATTTGGTTTGATTAATTCGAAATGAACATTCTATTACATGTTTTTCCAAGGTGAAGAATTTGTAAAATTTTCTGTAGCAATTTGAGAAAATACAATTATATGATATTTCGAATGAATGATGAGATTTCAAATGTTTTAGCTGAATTTGAGTATCTCCAGAAATTTGTTTTAAACAAAACTGACAACTTATTTTGACTGGTTGTTCCATCTCTATGTTAATTTTATTTTTCTTTATTTTAATATTTTTTATATGTTTAATCGAAACAATTGCAGAGTAAAGACAAAAATTGAAAAAATAAAAGACTGCGCACAAATATTGCTTAAAACTAACTATATATATCTATTATATGTAGGCGATATATTTATTTACCTTTATTTTATTTCAAATTTTATATTTACGCGCGGGATTAGCGAGTTATCGCGCGTACGTCGTTGCCATGGCGTTGCTATGTAATGAGAAAAGAAAAGAAAAGCTTGAGTCTTCAAAAAAAAAGTTGTCGTTGTCCTGTCGGCGCGCGAGATACGAGATGTGTGTAATTGAGAATAAAGACTTTACTCTTATTTATAATCGGTCTAAAAATTAATAAGTTAATACGCCCACCTATAACAAAGTCGTTTCTACATATATCTACTTATTATATATACTTACATCTATATATCTACTTATATCTACTTATATCTAATTATCTAACCTTGTTTTAATTTATTTAGTATACTGCAAACAAATGGAATTTTTTAATCCGAAGCTGTATGAATTTCATAGACGCTCCATTGAATTAAGTACCAAAAATTTTCACACTCTTTTGAATAGCACGCATTAAAGGTGATAAATATCTTGAAAAGTACATCAACAGCCTTCAAAACAGATGGCATTTCGTACATAGTTTTGTCGATCCGTAGGTATACTTTTTCGATCGAAGTTATTTCGGGTCCAACAACAATGATAAAGGGCTGCATTGTAAGATTCATCTGGGACATCTTGTTTTGTTTATTGATACACATTTGTTCAATATCTCCAGGTATCTGAAGAAAAGAAAACATTAAATTGCATTTTACTAACATAAAAATTAATCAATTATTACAATTATCTTTAAATTCAAATATAGATGACAAATACATATTGCCGAACAAACCTTGCAATGCACAAGAATGCCATCTCGACTTTCAGAGATTGTAGGTTTCCAAACTCTTCTGCGATCTCCGATTTTTACACTAACTTTCGTTGATCTAGGAGCTAAGATAGCTAATAAAATCCAAATCTGAAGAATCGTTTCACTATCTATAAAGTTATTAATATTAAATATTTAAAAACATGTGTGTAATCACAATCAATAGATAAATATCAACGGCTGACCAAAAAAAGATATAAATATGTACCTAAATCCAAAGTTTGCGATTGCATGAGAATCTCATTGAGTCGATCTCCTGTTGAAAGGTTTTTTTCTAAAAGTTTGTAAAATTTATCATAATGCAAATTCCATGATAAAATCAATTTATCTTTGCATTGCGGATATTTCCTTTCGAAATCTCTTTCGATCTGTATAAACGTGTAAAGAAATGTTAATCAACTATACATTTCATAGATGAATGCAATTGAATAATATAAATTCGAAATATAAAAACTTTTATGATAATTATTTTAAATTTAGGCATATTATTACCAATTCGTATCCGAAATTCGAAGTCAATATCGACCACTTTTTTATTATATCATTAATGTTTTTGAATAATTTATTAGTGCAATCATGTATACGTAATTTATATGACTCGTCCCACTTTTTTATTACTTCTTCCTTTGGATTTTGGTTATGGATTAACCAAATCCTGTGTTGTTCTGCAATTTCTAAGGCTGTATATCAATTTTAAAAGACGAATTTCAAAACAAAGATTGCAATTCAATACTTTGTAGATGTTTTTAAATAATTTTGAATGCAATTCTGCTTTTATGTAGAAATACCTGTGTTAGTAATAACGTTTTGCTCAGCTTGAGTTTTTGATTTTTTCAAATAGTTGACAGAATTAATGAATTTTATATCATTGCGAAATCTGTCCACTAATTTTCCTCGTGAAATTTCAGCTTTATTTTCTTTAGAGTCTTTTTTGCGAATTGGTGGTATAAAATAAGTTTCTTTGCTTTCATGCGGAAAGAGTTGTATGATTTCATGAGAAATTTTCTTGAAATCTTCGTTTTTCAACGACCTTAAAGAGATTAAATATGATGTTTATTATCACATTTGATATGAATAGAATAAAGAATTATAATGAACATTCATATATATATATAAATAGTTTCAATATTTAAAAGACAAAAGTTTTGATATCAATAAATGTAAAGAGTAAAATATTAATATTTATTAACCTGATATCCAAATTTAAGAGATGAGTATCAATTATATGGCACAATATTGATTGGCATCTTGTTGTGAAAATTTGGCCATGTTGACTGATTTGTAAAAGAGTTTGTCCGTATGCAGTTTTAGAAAGAATATCTTTCAGATTAAATTCTTCCTTTTCAAACTTTTCTCTTTTTGGAGATGGTTCGCGACTGTTAAGTGCTGAATTGTATATTTCATTTAGTATTTCCGATTGATTTTTATTTCCTATTTCTAATAATACTTTATCCTGATCTTCATCTAAGATATTATTTATATCAATAATTGTAGGATTGTTTTCAATTATTTCAAAAAGTACTGGATTTGAAGTACTTGGAGAATTTTGCAAATCAGGTATTTTACTGTATGTTAGGCTCTAAAAAATGATATATTCATTTATTAACAATAAATGAATAATTGTAACATTATAAACATATAATAAAAATTTTTGTATATCATTAAATTTAAAAGAGATGAAAATAAAACGTACATAATCATTGTACTTTTTACGAAGTATCATTCGATCTTTAACACTGGGAATCAATTGTTCAAAATCACGGAAATTGCAGTCCTTTAAAAGATCATCCAAATTATTATGTTGTTGATTTCATTTACTGTGTAAAATAAATGACAGGGACATTTAGTGGACAAAAATTAATTTTTACAATGAACACGTGCGTATTTTAAGTCCACACCATTTAATATAAACTACTTCTTTTGATTTTTGAATAAAAAATAATTACAAAATTATATAATTTTTTTCTACAAACTACTAGAAATATTACATAAGATTTAAAAAAAAAGATATGTAAATGTATTTTGATTTTTTCAAAGACTTTAAAAAAATTATCTGTTATTTAGTAATACTATTGAATATTTAGTAATACATAAAAAATAATGTAGTAAATATTACTAAATCAATAATAAGAATTACTGAATCACTAATAAGTACTACTAAATTATTAGTAAATATTACTAAATTGTTAGTAAGTATTACTAAATTATTAGTATACATTATTTAATAACTCACCAAACTGCTTTATATTTCATATAATATTCTTCAGACATTATTGGTCCGAATTTGAAATAGTCACGTGTTCATTTGAAATAGATACAGACTTTGTTGTGTATTCTTATGTCGTATTATCGTATCATGACAATGTATATATATTCCGTTCACTAAAATTCTGAAAAATTATTTGCAATAGTATACGATACGAAGATGAGCAATAAGTCTAAATACACAGGTATCTACAGATTAAAGCAGAAAATGTGACGTATCTATCTATGCGTATATATATGTACGCGCGCATGTTTTTGATATCAATTGATTTATAGATTAGATTCACAGATTATAAAAACTTTGAGAAAAGAAAAAAAAATATATATATATATAATAAGCTATACCTTTTAATATAAGTTTATACATACCTTTTAGTATATCAACGAGATGTTTAAGTCCCCAAAGCAAGAGAAGATTTTCCAATTCACTCATTTTTTAGAACTATGACACTTATGAATTTTCACAATCCTTAATTTTGAAGCCGTCTTCACGTCTTCATGAACGCCGACAGAATGACTGACAATGAATTCAGACAAGTGCAGCACGACGCGATGTTGCGCGCATAGACATATAAGATAGACCCAGCATACCATACATTTCCTTATGATATAAGTTGGGTTTGGCAGAACGGAGAGAGAGGCAAAACATCGGTGAATCTGTGTCCTTTTCTGCGCGCGCATTAGTGACAGCAATGGCCGGCAATAACCTAAAAGTATCGTCGGATACTTATTATGAAGTCAATATATAGTCTTATTATGAAGTCAATATCATGTTTAATAAATACAATATGCTTTTGGTTGCCGACAGACAACTACGCTTATGCATATATATATATTTTCTTAGGTTAGAATCTGTGTAGTCTACGTCAATAGCTGTCAAAAGACGACTGCACATCCTACCTGCGCAGATAAAGAGAGAAAATTTCCCCTATGTTTTGCCTCTTTGTCCGTTCTGCCAAGGACATGCATGCTGAGTCTATCTTATATGTCTATGGTTGCGCGCATAAGACAAAAGAACAGTAAACTGATCAAGAATAATCTGATTATTTAGTAATATCTACTAAATTATTTAGTAATATTTACTAAAGTAGTAATACTTACTATTTAATAAATTATTTAGTAATACTTACTAAATAATCAGATTACTTACGAAATAATTTAGTAACTGTCAGCAAACCAATCCGATAAGGATTTTTAAGACAATTTAGTACTAATTATCAAACTGTTTGTTAATTATCATCAAACTATTTGATAATAAGTACTACATAATTTAGTTGGCTCAACTAAACACAAAATTTGCTCTTTTAAAATGTTTATAATTATTACCAAACGTTTAGTTATTATTATTATAATCGGTAATAATAATCGAATATTTAAAAAAAAAAGTATTACTAAATGCTTCTCACAAGTTTACCTAGAATTTTTTTTTCAGTGTATCGATACCGCATTCGAGAGCGTTCATTTTCTAAATTCTGTTTATATCGATATCGCTTTTGAGCGCGTTCCTCTTCTATGTTCTGTTTATATTGATCACGCCGTGTAGCGCGTTTATCTATTAAATTTTGTTTATATAGATCATGTTGTTTAGTGTACTCTCTAAATTTTGTTTATCCAGATTATTTTCTAAAACTTGCATGTAGCGCATTCGCTTCTTGATGCATTGATTTTCCAAATCATACTGACATTCTCTTTTATTAATATTTTCTAACTGAATATTATCTCCAGATAGAAAATGTTTTTGAGCGTATTCATTTTCAGAATCTTTATTTATATAAATTTGTTCGTGAATTGTAATACTATTTGTTTCGTCATTACTACGCAAATTTTTAGTACTATTAATTTTCCATTCAACATTATTTTTAATATGTAACTTTTGAGATTGATATAAATGAATTGCTTCAATTTCTCTTGCTTTTATTACTCCTAATGGAAGCACCTCCTGAAGAGCATATTGTGGATCTTGTGGAAAATGCTCAATAACATTACATTCAAAAATTTTTATTAAATGCAAACGCATTAACCTATGATTATATTTTATTTTTTTCAGGCTTAATATTAAATAATAATGAAATTGCAAAAGCTATTGCGTAAACACCACAATCATTACCATTTGGTTGATGTTGTATAGTTGGAAATTTAACAGAGAACTTTTTAAAATCATATGTTGGGAATAATCTTTTTAAGAATTCTTCATGATGCTTATGTAATTTCTTAGTATTTAACGAATCATAAATAAATATATTTTTTCTATTATAGTAACTGCACACCCAATGTCCATCATATAAATCTGACGAACTATGCAATATTTGTATATGTTTTTTATCTTTTGGCATAGGCTGAATGGTATCAAAACCATAGAACTTATAAATATGGAAGGGGAATAGGAGCGCAAAACTGTGTCCAAGATGACTTTGCCTCGAAATGCGCATGAGCAGTCGACGTGAGAGTGTGTTTGTTAAATGTTGTGTACGTATATTGTGCATTTTCGTTGTGTGTGTCGAGTTAGAGTAAGGTTAAAGTTATTTAGTGACCAAGTGTAAGTTTATTTTGCCTGTATCTAATAAAAGAAAAATTTTAGAATAATTAAAAAAATCACAATTAAAAATAAAAATGGGAGTCTATTGTCTGTTGTGTGGCAATCGGAACAAAACCGTTTCATATCACCGGTAAGGAAACTAAAAGTTATTGTATAGATTATGTATATTTCAGAATATATACGTTAATTTACTGTGAAATTGAATAGTTTTGGCATTGAAAATTAAAATGCTTATATATTTACAGATTTCCAAGAAATACACATGATAGAGAAAAATGGTTATCCTTCTGCGGAATCAGGGAGGAGGTCCTCAATACTGCTACTTTTCTATGTTCTAATCATTTTAAGGAAGAGGATTTAAGGAAAAAAATTAATTGTGTGATAGTAAATCCTGGAGCAATACCATCCATTAAAAGAAAGAAAAGGTATGTTTTCATTGTGTCGTTGCTGGAAAGCATCCTGTATCAAGTGCATCTATAATACGGCAATTATTGTAGTAATATAAGCATTCAGTTTAGCTATGTATAATTTCAGGTCAAATACAACAGATGACAAGTGCCAGTCACCGATAAAAAAACATAATTTGGATGAAATTGTGTCCGTTGTAGAAGCTGATACATCTAATTCTCAGATAGTAGCTAATACTGTAACTTCATTGATACAAGATTCTCCAACAACAACTAAGACTGCATTGATAGAAGGTAATAATTTATATTAATATCTTTAAAATAATTAATATAATTTAAATTAATAAGTTATAATAAAGTTACATTTAGTAGTATATTAATAATTATGTATTTTTTCAGTGACCTGTCGAACACCTCCAATTAGTGTTCCCGAACCTCACTTTTCAGTGACCTGTCAAGTACTTCAGTCACCTCCAAGTACTGTTGCCGTACCTCGATATGTTGGCAATATTCGAACACCACATTTAGCCACACCTCGACGGGCAAAAAAAGTTGTAGATTTAACACGACGAATTATAAGTCAACAAACGAGGAGCATTAAAACCTTACAACAATCCCAAAAAAGATTACGTATGCGTATAAAAAAAATGAAAGATTTATTAATCGATCTAAATCAAAAGAATTTAATTTCTGAAAGTGCATATGATAATTTGATGGTAAGCTTGCGTTGCAAGATTGATTTATGAAGACAATTTGATTATCAAGAATTTGTAACAAATTATAAATAATTCTAACTTATGTAAATAGTAAATAATGGAATTCATACGCAATTGTATATAACTTCATATCTAATAATTTTAATAATTTCATATTTTATTTTTTACAATTGGTTTATTTACATAATTTTATATATAATAATTCTATACAATTTTATTTCTTACAATCGATTTATTTATATTACAGAATATTTACATTACATTATTTACACAACATTGTTACTCATTGTTATTTACAGTACGGAATAGTGAAATAAATTACTAAATAAATGTATTAAAATGACATGGTTCTTTCCACATTTAGAATGGCAGTCCTGACATCATGCATGAAATATTAAAGAGAAAGAAAGGATTGAAGAAAAAGTATTCAGAGGAGTTGAGGAAGTTTGCGCTGACTTTGAATTTTTATTCTTCAAAGGCCTATGAGTACGTCAGAAAAACTTTTAAAAATCTTTTACCCGAACGTTGCACTATCCGTAAGTGGTACAGTGTTATAAACGGGCGACCTGGATTCACAGACGAGGTATTTCACGCCTTAAAATGTAAAGTCAAACAGAGCAAAGTGCCAATTCTATGCAATCTAGTAATCGATGAGATTGCAATTCGTGAATCAGTAGATTATGATGGAAAAAGATACTACGGACACGTTGATTTCGGAATAAATGGAGAGATTGATTGTGATGATCCTCCAAGAGCAAGGCACGCATTAGTTTTTATGCTTGTAGCGATAAATGGTCACTAGAAAGTGCCTGTTGGGTATTTTTTGATAAAATCATTAAACAGTGAAGAAAGATCTAATTTGCTACTAAAATGTTTAGAATTGATAAATGATTCGGGTATTGTTGTGCGATCGTTGACGTTTGACGGAGCCAGCGTCAATATTAATATGTGCACCTGTTTAGGTGCAAATTTTGAAATTGGCAAAAATTTTAAACCTTATTTCATCGATCCGGCAATGCAGAACAAAATTTATTGTTTCTTTGATCCCTGCCATATGTTAAAATTGGTAAGAAACACTCTAGGAGACAAATCAATTTTAATATATGATGGGGAAAAAATCTTGTGGGAAGATATAGTTCTTCTTCAGAAATTCCAAGAAGAAGAAGGTTTAAGAGCTGGTACTAAAATAACGAAGAAGCATATCGGTTATAAAACAAACAAAATGAATGTAAAGTTAGCAGCTCAGACGCTAAGTGCAAGCGTCAGTTGTGCTTTGCAATTCGTTGAAAAATGTCGTCCAAATTATTTGCAATCCCCAAAAGCGACTGCACAATTTTGTAAAGTATTCAACGATGCATTCGATTTATTAAATGTCAGATCAAAGTTTTCGAAAATTAAAAAGTTTAACGTACCACTTACAAACGACAATTTCAACAAATTAAAAGATTATAATATTGAAAACTATATTTTGGAATTAAAAGATAATAACAAAAAATCTATCTTACTTGGAAATCGGAAAATTGGGTTCCTCGGTTTTATTATATGTTTAAGAAACATGTTTGATTTATTTAAAGAATTGAAAAATGTCGGTCTTCAATATTTATTAACGTTTAAAATCAACCAAGACCATTTGGAAACATTTTTTAGCGCACTTCGAAGCAGAGGCGGATTTAATGATAATCCTAATGCAATGCAATTCGAGGCTAGTTATAAAAGGCTATTAGTCAGACATGAAATTTCCGCTTCCGAGAAAGGTAATTGTTTAATTAATGACATTCAAATATTGTATGTTACGTCAACGAAAAAAGCTATCACTAACGATCTGCCTTGTGATGAGGAAGAAGAAACTTCTGTTGACGTATTTGATCATGATCATTTATCTACATTATGGTCATTGAGTCATTTTATAGAGGATGTAGTAGCACATATTAGTGGATTTGTTGTCAGAAAATTACTAAAAAATAAAAGTATGTGCAACGTGTGTATAACATTTCTATTATCAAAGAATGTCGTTTCAAAATTAACTGAGTTAAAAAACAGAGGAAATTTAATTTTTCCATCAGACGATGTCATATATATTTCACGATCTGCGGAACGCGTTATTCGTAAAAATAGTCATTTACTATTTAAGAAAGCGAATATTAAACAATTTTTAATGACTAAAGTATTCCGCTCTGTTCACGAGAAAGTGTTCATACACACATCTATGACCGACCATATCATGGAACAAAATGTTTTTGACAATCACAAGGTTGTATTAATAAAAAAAATAATTAATGTATACATTCAATTGCGACATTTTATGAAGGAAAATTGGCTACCAATGCAGAAAGAGAAGAATATGTTAGACATAAATTTCATAAAATAGTTCATTTTAAACATCAATAACAAAACATATTATTATATCGTCCTATTATATTATTATATATTTTATAATTATTATATATTTTATAACTGTTATTATTATTTTAATAGTTATATTTAATGTTTAAAATATTCTTTTAATATAAAATATATTGTTTATTTTATTTTCAGTTTTATTTTATGAATTTTATTCATTCATATTTGTCAACAATGTTGATTCTAAAATATATGCATATCAAATATTTTCACAAATGTATTCCAATTCCAATCATACCGATAAAATACATATAATTTTAATATTAATTTTATTACTAATTGTATGTTTTACAGAAACATCTCAATTTTTATAATTTGTACATATATTTCGTGGAATATTTTTAAAACAGAGTAATACAAATATTGCAAGTATTATATAATACATATTTGAGTAATATTTACTACACATTAATGGTAAAAATTAAAACATTTTTCTCATATCTTTATTCTCAATATATATGTACTTTCCAGAGATATAATATTTAAAGTGGTTATACATATATACATATATATATATCATAGAACTATAGCGGTTATGAGCATGCGTCAACGGCTTAGCGCGTGCGCATAGCGAACCAAAGTCATGTTCTATAGTATATGTCAGACACAGTTTTGACTATAGAAAATATACGCCATTCCCCTTCCATATTTATAAGTTCTATGATCAAAACACTGTATTCGCCATGTTTCAACAGGTTTATAATCTGAACAATTTTTTTAAAAGATGGTTAAAATATTCCATGTGCACATCAGTTAACCATTCGCCTCGAATAATTATATCTTTTCCTTTAGACAGCATAGCTGTATGTGTATTTGTTTTTACAGACATTTTATATGATATAAATATTTACGATATAAATATTATATTATTTTATGAAATAAATATTTTATATAACAGCTTTTTGCAAGCGTACAGCAGCCCCTTTTTATAGGCGCACAGCAGCCGCCTTTTACAGGCGCACAGCAGCCTTGTGTCGGCGCACAGCAGCCGCTTTTTACAGGCGCTCAGCAGCCTTAAAAATAAAAAAAAATAAAAAAATTAACCCACCTCCCGAGCTCTTCGTCACTTGTTACCACTGAAATAATCTGAAATAATAATATACACAATAATCTATAACAATATATTAATAATCATCAATAATTATGTTTCATACAAAAATTGTAAGGTTTTAACGCATTACATAACGATACTGATATAATTTTGAATAGCGTTGTCAAAGTCACATAAAGATCACCTTAAAATTTTTAACACTTAAGAACCTCCTATTTTTTATTACATATTTTTTTAATTTATCTCAAGGACTTTTCGAGAGAGAGAGAGAGAGAGAGAGAGAGAGAGAGAGAGAGAGAGAGAGAGAGAAAGATTAACTTTCGAAATTATAATAAAATCTTTTTCCGTTAAGTACTTTTCGAGTTTACAGAAATTTGAAAGTTTCAATATCATCAACCTTAGCATTACTTAAGAATCGTATGAAATTATGATTACACAGTCAAATATGCATCTATCTATAATGTTTATCTATATATACATACACATAAATATAAAAGAAATGTAAATCTAATCGTGTATAATCTTCACGCGGTACATTTTGGATAATGTCAACAATTCGAAAATTACCTTAAACAAACTACAAAAATATGTTATAGAAATAGAGGTTCCCATTTAAAAACTTCAAGGTGATCTTTAACATGACAACGCTATATATTGCTATATAATGTGTCACTTAAAAAATATATATATAAATTAATATATAAATAAATATATATATAATTAAATTAATAAGTAAAAAATAAGTAAAAAATATATAAATTAATAAATATATGTTTTTTAATAAATGTATAAATATTTTTAAACATTTTATTACATTTAAACAGAATTATAAAACTTAATTTTTTCATATATTTGAAAAATGAGATACATTTTTTTAAAGGAATATTTATAGAAATGAATCTATCATTATAAAATAAAATAAATCAATTCTGCAGTAAAAATCAATATCACGACATGAAAAATCAATAACAGATGAGAAATCGACACGCGTGTAAGTGTAGTTACAAACCTGAGAGCGCGAACTCAACATGACATCATGGCAAATTTTGATCGCTTATAAATCAAAAACTACTGCAGTCCCAACATTTTAGAATTTTTACCTAAATTTTTGCTCAAAACTGTTATTAAAATTTCGATCACGATTTGTGAAAAACCTTCTATGTGTTAGAGTATAAAAAAGGTCTCGGGACCTCTTAATATTTCAAGACACACACATGCACATAATAAAATAATTAAAATGCTGGGGCTGCAATAGTTTTTGATTTACAAGCGATCAAAGCTTGTCATGATATCATGTAGAATTCGCGCGCTCAGACTTGTAACTACACTTACACGTGACGTATAAATACATATAAATACCTCTATACATTTAAATATCTCTTTCAATCTGTGTCTCTCTCAATCTTTCTCTTTTTCTCTTTTATATCTTCTTTATTTTGAATCTTTTTTCTTCCTCTTCTTTCTTTCTCTATTTTTCTCTTTCTCTTCTTTTTCTTTTCTCTTTTTTAAACAAGTTTTCACCTTGTTTAACTAAATAAAAAGCACAAAAACGTTAATATTTCAATATTCTCTTATCAATAAGAGAATATTTTCATTATTCGCTTATTGTTTTATTCTTTTTTTCTCTTTCTTTCATCTTTCTTTCTTGTATCACTCAATTTCATTCTATCTCTCCCATCCTCTCACTCAATTATTTTTATACATATGTACACACACACACACACACAAACATACACACACACATACACACACGCACACGCACACGCATACACACACGCACACGCACACGCACACACAATAACCTAACACAATAACCTAGGTGTGTGCGTGCGTGCGTGCGTGCGTGCGTGCGTGCGTGCGTGCGTGCGTGCGTGCGTGCGTGCGTGCGTGCGTGCGTGCGTGCGTGCGTGCGTGCGTGCGTGCGTGCGTGCGTGCGTGCGTGTGTGTGTGTGTATACTAGGGTGGTCCTTATTTTTCAACTTCGTTTTTTTAAAGGTCTCACCCCCTAAATGTTTTCCAACTTACCTAAAACTAACGCCAGAAAATATTCGGGTCATTCGCATAATTATAACTGGTGCCCCAGAGACTGTGAACGTCGTTATTTATATAAAAAATTACTATTTTTTCACAAATAACCCATACACACTATAAAACTATTAAATACGATATTATGCACTTAAATAATACCAAATATATACTAAAACAGAGTTTTAAATAGCTCGCCAACACGTAGGAGTCACGATAGGAAGCGCAGGGAAAATTCTAGCCCTTTGCGCTTGACGACTTTTTCGGTCGGTACTATGTACTCCTATGTACTCCTTAATTTTATTTTAAATTTAAAACAAAATTAATAAAAGTCTTATTG
This sequence comes from Lasius platythorax, assembly GCA_963971435.1. Classification (NCBI taxonomy): domain Eukaryota; kingdom Metazoa; phylum Arthropoda; class Insecta; order Hymenoptera; family Formicidae; genus Lasius; species Lasius platythorax. Next base: position 9,903,931 of record OZ020540.1, on the reverse strand, counting down.
TGAAAATTTAGAAATTAACAAATTTATTTAAAATTTTCGCCCTCCTTGGGGCACGTGTTAGGGTTAAAAAAAATTTACAAAATTTTTACCAGTTACTTACTAACCCAAAAGGAAAAAAATAGGGGGTGAGACTTATAGAAATATAAAATTTATTTTTTATAGGTATATGCTAAGGACCACCCTAGTGTATACCTATATACATAAAAATACATACTTTTTTTAATTTCTTCTCCCTGTTTCTCTATGTCTCCTCTCTCTTTCTATCTCTTTCAATCTTTCTTTCTCAATCTTTCTCCTTCACTCTTTCTTTCAATACTTTTCTTTTCTTTTTTTTCTTCCTTATCTCTCTCTCTTCTCTTTTGCCTCCCTCTTTTTGTAACAATTTTTCGACTTCTTTAACTCTAAATAAAAAGCAAAAACATTATCAATATTTATTAACAATATATAATATTTTCTTATTATTTCATTCTTTCTCTCTTTTTTTCTTATTATTCTCTCTCTCTCTCTTCTTTATTTCATTCTCTCACTCACTCTCTCTTTCTACATACATATACATTTTGTATATTATATAATTATTTATATACAAATATATATATGTACATATATATACCTATATTTATGTATCTATACATGTTATATACATACTTTTCTCTAGCTTCTTTTTCTCTTAGCTTCTTTTTCTCTTTTCTTCCTTCCTTCTTCGTCGTCTTTAACTTTCTATTAAAATTGACAGTTTGACAGCCATTTGACAGCTACAAATAATGCGAGTGAAGCAAGTCACGGAGAATTTGACAATCAACAACCAATCGATAAAAGTAAAAAATCGCGGAAATAAAAAACAATGTAGTTATTTACCGTAGTTACTACATCTTCACATTTTCAAGTACGGTCAGCAATATTATATCTACCAAGATGTCAAAAAAACAGCAAGAGTCGACCAGCAAGATGCAAATTGTAAGTAAATTTTTATTTTAACTATATTTTTATACATATATATATATATATATATATATACATGCACGCACGCACACACGCACGCACGCACGCACGCACGCACACACACATACGCACGCACGCCCGCACGTACGCACACACGCACTTACATGCACACGCACACGCACTCACTCACGCTCACACGCATGCATGCACTCACGCACACATTCACGCACGCATGCACGTACGTACACATGCACACACACAGAAAAAAAAAGAGAAAAATATTACTAATTTTTATTTTTCAGGAAGAAAATTTTGAAGAACTTAGTCTTGCAACAGAAAATGAAATTTTAAAGGCGGAGGTATCAGAATTGCAACGCCAGCTGGCTGCTGCAAGAAAACAAGGACAACAACCTCCTAAACAGGCCGAAGAACCTCCTCAGCCGCAACCACAACAACCGCCTCCTGAGCTACAACAACCGCCTCCTGAGTCACAAGCAAATAAAAATAATAATGAACGTAAGTGTGAAAAATTATGTAAAGAAAAATATAAATAATAATAATAAGAAGAAGAACAAGAATATTTTTATATTTTTATATAAATAATATGAATAATATAAATATATATAAATAAAAATATTTAAATATAGATAATATATACACATGTAATATTTTAATATATAATATATTAATTATGAATTATGAATTATTAAGTAAAATATAAAACTGCCCGATGGATTCGAGGAGGACGGAATAGAGGAGTACGGAATAGAGAAGAACGGAGTCGCGGACGTGGACGCAGGGATCGACAAGCAGGACGTATTATATACATATATTAATATGTGGCAAGTCAATAAAATAATAATTTATAATTATAATTTATCTTAATATGTATATTTATTTAAATATTATATAATTAATATATTAAAATTAACTAATTAATAATTTTTTTTTGTCGCTAGTAAATAAATTCAAATAGGGAATATTAATATAATTCGACCCAACTAGCAAATAATTTACACGGGCGAAGTTGGAAGAATATTTTTAGGGAGACGTATCTCTTGGTTTGAGATTACAAGATTCCCTTGATCATCCTCCAACCCGTGAATAAATAGGCGAGAAAAAAGGTCTGAATAGCTTAGTTGGTTAAAAGCAGTCGCCCGGCAAGCGAAAGACGCAGGTTCGATTCCTGCTTCAGCGACTTTTCGGACCTATATTTTTCTCGCCTATTTATTCACGGGTTGGAGGATGATCAAGGGAATCTTGTAATCTCAAACCAAGAGATACGTCTCCCTAAAAATATTCTTCCAACTTCGCCCGTGTAAATTATTTGCCAGTTGGGTCGAATTATATTAATATTCCCTATTTGAATTTATTTACTAGCGACAAAAAATTATTAATTAGTTAATTTAAATTCACTCCTGGACCTTATTATGGAGCTAACACACAATATTAAAATTTACATCTTTCACCGTTGAGAGCCGGTAAATTGTTCTCAAAAATTATTGTTTACTAACATCCATTTAAAAGGCAATTGAAAAATATAGGATCGAAAGGGTCTGAATAGCTTAGTTGGTTAAAAACAGTCGCCCGGCAAGCGAAAGACACAGGTTCGATTCCTGCTTCAGCGACTTTTCGGACCTATATTTTTCTCGCCTATTTATTCACGGGTTGGAGGATGATCAAGGGAATCTTGTAATCTCAAACCAAGAGATACGTCTCCCTAAAAATATTCTTCCAACTTCGCCCGTGTAAATTATTTGCTAGTTGGGTCGAATTATATTAATATTCCCTATATTAATATATTAATTAAATATATTAATAAATTATGGAATATATATGTTTCAGAATGTCGAAACTTCTACTGCGGAAGTACAGAGACCGTCGATCTCTCTCTCTCCCGCGGTCACTATTAAATCCGCTTCCACAACCGTGCCTGCAAGTTAGCGTTATGTGTGCGTGTGTGTTTAGAAAATTCCGTTACATTTATATGAAATAGAATTTTAGATTTTTAAAATAGATTTATAATATTATTATTGAATCTTAATATCTTTAGAATGAAAAAAGGTAGTCTTTTTATTCATTCGACCTCTTAAAATTTACCTCGCGAAAAGCTCTTTCCATTTTTTCTTTTAACTCGAAAAAATATGTATCGCATCGAGAAATCGAAATTAAAAAGACTATATTTATTATTTATTTACTATTGGATAAAAATATTCTCCCCGTTGAAAAGTTAATGCACTTATTAATGCGAGCTTCTTATACATATTTCTCTTTACCTTTTCGTTATTTTTTATAAGAAAAATAATTATGCACAATATTTTATATCTGAAAACGAAAGATTTTCAGGGGAAAGGTTTTCACGTACAGCAAACTAACAATCGGTGACATTTAGGAAGAGCATCCAGCGATAAGAAACGTTAGAAACGTTATGCATTATCGCGTCTGAGCGATAGAGAAACGCAGTCCCGATTGTTTGTGTTATCGAGACTGTCCGAATTTAGACTGATAGCGTTTTCATGATTGCGTATCTTCCGTGTATGCGCAACAATGATGGCAAACACTAATCATATATAACTTTATTGGTTGTAACTTTATTTGGCGCAATTATATGCATACTATTTCGTACGATAAATATAATAATGTATAAGCGCGATCGCGATATACCTTGTGACGTTGCCGTCCCGCGCGCGTCCGCCGAGTTCCTCCCTAATCGCGTCAGGCGAAAAATAACGAGAACCGTGCCGCAGTCTCCAGAGAGGCGTCTGTTATTGTCCTTTTCGTTCAAGCGTTATAGATTTTATTTTTATTTTTTTTATGATACGAGCGAATGAGTACGGAGGCAATCGAGGCAGAGGAAACCGTAGAGGCACGGCTAACGACAAAATCCTATGGAGAACACGACAGGGTGGCGAGCACAAATCGAGAGCGGAGAACGCGGAGCACGAGCAGGAAGGAAAAAGCAGAGGCAAGGCCCGTGGCATTCTATCGGAGAGAAGGCAGCGGTGGAAACTCTGCGACGACCCTGTCGAACGAGCCTTACGAGTATTTTCGGCAATATAGCAGGTACCTGCGCCCCCGACACGGCCTTGGAATTATCGCTTACTGGCGTTGTAGCGTGCCGTCGCGTGCCGTCGCGTGATTTGCCGCGATAACACGCACCCCGCGTGCGCAGCATTGGGAAAGGCCCCGATCCTGGATCGAGAGAATCCGGGAGACAGCCTGTCGAGACACGTGTGCTAGGGAGGACCTCGTGCCGCCGTTCCCGTTTTGCCGTTCCGCCAAGGATTTCGAGAAGGACGAGCGCTGTCGACCCCGCATCCCCAGGAGTAACGAGGTGCCGGTGAGGTTGCCCTCCGTATAATACGCCACGTGCAATCGCGTCCGGGATCGCGTCGTTCTGTCGTCGTCGTTGTAATTTTGGTGATTTTTGGTGTCCGGGCTATGCCCCGTAATTAATAAAGTTCTTAGTGTCGCGACCACGACGACAAGTGATCTCGATCCCGTGAGCCTGCAGAGCACAGGCCTCGTTTATTGTAGATAATTGTGATTTCGCGATCGCGTTAAAGTATTGACGGCTTTCTGAAGATTCGCGTCGCGAATATCTTATTGCATGTAATTAAGCGTCGTATGGCATGTCGAAGTAGGTAGTGTGAATGTGATAGAGTGATTGAGCGTCGCGTTCGACGCGTGTGATTGCGTGAGCCGCCTGTAAGGCGTGAAGGCGTGTGAGAGAATTGCGTCGCGTTGCCGCCTTTGTCGGCGTCTCGATTTCGCTGATCTTCGCGTCGGTATCGATAATTTTGCTACGACTCAATGCGGCTGGCGAGGCCGTTGTTACCGAAAATCGTCGTTGTATCCGGAAGTCGGGAAATGTCCGATTTATAATTCCACGTCGTTGTAAGAGAATCTGATCCGTCGGATCGAACATCCAGTCTCGTAGGCGAATCGTTACCGCCGAGCGTGGCGAATGTGAATGCTTACGTGTCGTTATTATTTCGTCTTGTCTCGCGAATCTTATTGTTCTCAACGATTATGTTTACAGTTTATTCTCGCATTGTTTTTAGTCGGGTTTAAGATCTGTTAATATTATTCATTCTGTCCGACGAATTTCTCGCTCGGGGATAGCAATAACGTTAATTTTTCGGTTTCTTTATGACTGTTTCTTTTCACCGATTTATTCACTCTCAATTATCTACTTCTTATTTCTGACGAACCGGTTATTATCCCGTATCTCTACTTCCTTCTTTTATTAATTCAGTAATTAACTAAATTCCGTCATTTTGCCTCGCTTTTTTTATTATTATTTTCAACTGCTTTTAATTTCATATTCGATTGTAATAAACCCGGCTTTATTTATATTATTTATTCGCTTTTTCTTTTTTTTCTCCTTCGTGTACGTCCGTTACTGTCCGTATTGTTTGTCCGTTTTTGGTGCCTATTGTTTCTGTCGCCCCTGCCTAATTTTGCATTCCGTCAACCAACACCCTGCCCCTCTGCCGTTAGGCGAGCTAGCCCGCCCGTGGCGAACACCGGTAATTAACGTTCGCGTAATTTAGCGCGATATCGCGAATTGACGCGTGAGAGATCGCGTCTGGCGCCCAATCTTCGATTTTCGCGTGGAATACGCGGTTTTCGACACGGCACGCGCGGAACTCTCAGCATCCCGTTCCTTTTCGGCGCGTTATCATTTCCCTGGATTCCTTCGCCCCTTTTTGTCGGCGACTTTTCCGTTCGACTCTCGCGTTCAACGAGGACTCCCTGTCGTTGGCGCAAAAGAGAAGATCCGCGCGACGGCGAGAGCGGGACGGCAATAAAGCCCGTTCACACCGGGAATATAAAGTCATTGCAACCTTTACTCTTTAACTAATGCAATCCCCATAGCTTCTTATTATCTCGAATAAAGAGAAAGTTCAGTTAACGCGTGATACGACTAACTATATTTTTACTTGAACAAAGACTGACATATCTCTGTGTAAATAGTATATGAGAAATACGAAAACGCATTATTTTTTATAAAATCTAAGGCGATAACGCATTATTTCTCATAAAATCTAAAGCGTATTTTTACAGGAAAAATTACCAAAGCACTAAATGTGCTTTTTAATTTAGACCGTATTATAAAATAATACAAAAACGCAGCAAATTTTTACACTTGTAACTGATATAATTGTTCCGCTAATAAAGAGTTAGAAAATGAGTATTGGTAAAGTTCTCTTATATATATATAATTTGCAAGTTAAATTTTAATATAAAAAAGAGAACAATATATTCGCTCAAACTTTCTATGAGAGTTCAATTACCCTTAAAGAGATTTGGCGAGTGCAATGTCGTCAAAAGATGTCGCCGATGTAAAACGGGACCCAACAGGCGAGCAACACGAAAAGAATACTGACTATGCAACTAATGGAGTTTCAATTTATATAGACTTTATCGCGCTGTAATATCATTGCACAAACATCTTTCCTAGTGTCATCAAAAACTGTGACTTTTGCCCGGCTAGAGTTTAGACTAGCTTTAGTATAAGACCACAATCTCTTTCATCCTTTTTTATAATATGTAGCTTCATATCACATTAAATGCTATATTAAAGATTTTTTTTTCCATGGAAATTGTTAATATATATATAGTTTAGCGCGATTATTAGCACATTTTCTGGAATTTTCCTCGAGTACGCGTCTCCAATTCGAGAGAATCGGATTGATTTTTGATCGACACAAAAGTCGACAGTCTTGATCAAAATGAAAAAGGGACGAGAAATTTTTTCTTCTCAAGCAATATAATTTAATTTTTTTATTTTTATTGAGAGTGCGAAGAAGTCGGATTCTCCGTTAACTTGACCAATAATAATTATGACATATGTCACTAATAATAACTAATGTCACATGTCATTAATATATATCGCAGAGCGCCGCTAGCGCAATCTTCGGTCGAGAGTTGGAAATGTACGTTTTCTCTTTCTATGTGTTGTGTACATGTGTGTTGACGGTAATAACGACGTTTCTTAATTGAAAATTTTCAGATTTTGATTTTGCGTTATGATATCTCTGTTCATAGTTCACGCAGCAGAAAAATAAAGATACCTTTTTTATACAATTCAAACTCGCTCTATCGATTAAGCTTACTAAGAATTCGATCCGTTCAGCCGTTATTGAAATCCGATAATCTGAGTTACTCTCAACTGTTCGACTCGCGTATAGATACACGGAGTGCCGCGTGAATGCTTCGCATGAACTTGGCGCGAGACACTACCGTGTCTCTTGATTATTTTGAGTTTACAAGCTTTCACGAGTCGATTATCAAGCGTATTTCGTTTTTACAGATTATCATCAGATAAATGTCGGAAATTAATAAAAAAGCAGAGAAGACGTTATGTCATAAAATCACTTTGGACTATAGTAACTGCATTAAAGTGTGCTGTAAAGCACTGGATTGCCGCAATAACTAAATTATTTCAAAGACGTGCTGAATATATTTTAAAATTATAGAGCAATAACAACAACAATCAAAGGATATAGAGGAAGAGGAATTGGAGAATGATCATAAAGATGGTGGAAACAAGACAAAACTTAAAATATCCGATATATAATAATATTATAATATTTTATTATTGCTTTTTGTACTCTTACATCTGTTGTACATATTATCACATATTATCACTAGTAGTATATATTATATCACATGTGTTTTTTTGCGAATAGTGTATTTTTAGTATCGTATCTAATATACAAACATAATATTCTATTATTGTTTCTTGTACTCTTACATCTATTTGTTGCATATTATCACATATTATCACTAGTAGTACATACATATTATCATATGTGTTCGAATTTAATTAAAATAATAAACTAAAATAAACTTAAAAATTTATGTCTTTAAACTTTATAACTATTAAAACTTCAAAATAAACTAAATGAACTTAAAACTTTTTTTCAAAATAAACCAAATTAACTTAAAAAAACTATAAATCCTTAAATTCTGTAACTTTAAATCTTTCTTTAAGTAAGTTAAATAAACTTTAAATCTATTATCAAATAAAGTTATTTCTTACTTAAAATTTCGAGCATTTTTTCAAATGTACAAAGAAGTTGCTGGCGTAGATCAACATTTTCTTTATGACGTTTTTCCACAGCTTTCTCTGCCATCTTTCTGTTACTTCTTAAATCATCTATTAATTTTTCAACAGAAAACATTTGCCGAGGTTTTTCTAAAAAAAATTATTACCACATATATAATATATTACTAATTAAGATATCAATGCTAATTATATAAAGCTGTTAACTTACTATGCATAATGGGCTTTTCATTTTCCAAACTCTGCACTAGATGTGCTGCATTTCGATTGCGTTCTTTTTCCAGTCGATATGCTGCATTCCGATTCAGTTTTTTTTCCAGTCGATGATACAGTCGTTAGAGGTGACATATATGGTTTTGAGTGAAGTAGATTATCCGTATGCTGAAAAAAATTATTAAAATAATTAGATTTTTTGAAAGAATATAAATAGTTCGAAAATAGCACTCTTCCAACATTGAATGTAATCAAATAATTGTCTAATAAGAACTGATCGCCGATTGAGATACGAAACATTAAAATTATCTTGCATTTCAATTCGAATATTTCTTCTAAACAGTTACTTAATCATATTAAATATCGATTAACTTAATAATAATAACTAACACAAAAATATGGCCATGTTTTTGTTCCAGTTCCTGATTTTTTATTATTATCTTTGATAGCTTATAAGTCCGTTTTAAGCTAGTAAACTTTGATAAACATTGCGGCCCAGTAACATTATGGCCATGTTTTATCATTTCTGCAATTAATAACCATAATTTTTTATGCGACATTTTTCCAGTGGTGAAATCATTTTGTCGGATATTATATTCATCTATTGGCAAAAGAATTGCTTCGTGAGGCCACTTGAACATTACTAAAACAAATTTATTACAAAAATTTAATATATATTTAACTTATTTATATATACATACATACATACATACATATCACAGACACTCATATATACTACTTAAAAAAAAAAAAAAATAGAGAACACTTTTCATACCCTAAAAATTGGACTATTTTCAAACCGCTGAAACTCGGCGAAAAATCATCGTAGACAAAAGATAAAAAAAGCATTTTGAAGCTTGAAGTTTCAACTTTAACGCGCCTTCGGTGGTTTCTTAAAATTTTTTAATCTTCCTTGTTCTGTGCTTTAAAAAAGAACACATTGTTTTGTTATTTAAAATTATGTATTTTTGACACTCTGCAGCTCGATAAAAAAATTTCTCTCGATATATTCATCTCAATTTCTATAAACTACAACATTTTGTCTAGAAAACGCTTTTTTTTAAATTTTCCTACGATTTTTTTTGACCGAGTTACACGATTTTGAAACTAAACCTGTATCTTAGAAATGATGTTGAAACAAGGAAAATAAAAAAATTTTTAAAAACCACCAATAGCGCGTTAAAGTTGAAACTTCAAACTTTAAAATGCTTTTTTCATTTTTTGTCTACGATGATTTTTCGCCGAGTATCGACATCATTTCTAAAAAATACAGGTTTAGTTTCAAAATCGTATAACTCAGTCAAAAAAAATCGTAGGAAAATTTAAAAAAAAGTGTTTTGTAGACAAAATGTTGTAGTTTATGAAACTTGAGTTGAATTTTTCGAGAGAAATTTTTTTATTGAGCTGCAGAGTGTCAAAAATACGTTATTTTAAGGAACAAATAATGCGTTTTTTTTTAAAGCAAAGAACAAGGAAGATTAAAAAATTTTTAAAAGCCACTGATACCGCGTTAAAGTTGAAACTTCAAGCTTCAATATGCTTTTTTTATTTTTTGTCCACGATGATTTTTCGCTAAGTATCGTCATCATTTTTAAAAAATACAGGTTTAACTTCAAAATCGTGTAACTCAGTCAAAAAAAATCGTAGGAAAATTGTAAAAAAAGCATTTTATAGACAAAATGTTGTACTTTATGGAAATTGAGATGAATGTTTCGAGAGAAATTTTTTTATCGAGTTGCAGAGTGTCAAAGATACATAATTTTAAGGAACAAAACAATGTGTTCTTTTTTAAAGCACAGAACAAGGAAGATTAAAAAATTTTAAGAAACCACCGAAGGCGCGTTAAAGTTGAAACTTCAAGCTTTAAAACGCTTTTTTTATTTTTTGTCTACGATGATTTTTCGCCGAGTTTCAGCGGTTTAAAAGAAGCCCAATTTTTAGGGTATGAAAAGTGTTCCCTATTTTTTTGAGTAGTATATATATACTATATATATCGCACCTCTAGAAGAATACTGTCACAACTCAAAAAATTTAACCCAAAAATTAAGCCCACAGGAGGTATGCCTGAAACGATATCTACGTGGAGGAATGAAAATCATGAAAATTTGTATTTTTTGAGTTGTGACAGTATTCTTCTAGGGGTGCGATATACATATACAGGGTGTCCCAGAATTGATAGTAAAGAAAAATGGGGCATATTTCACAGATCAAAATAAGGTAAAATTGTCCTATAAACATGGGTCCGGAAACGCACCCCCTTTGAGCTACAGCCCTCCAAAGTTTTTCGAAATATTATCTCGAAAACGGTACGTCGCGTCGTATGAAAAAACTCTAAGAGTAAAAAAATGTTTATTTTTTTATTTTCTGTCATAAAATGTTAACGTATTTCAAATTTATTGCATCCACACCTAAGTTTTGGCACATTGAAATGTAGCCCCCCCTTCCTTAAAACCCCATTCGAAATTTTTTTGGACAATTTTGACACCAAAAATGAATAAAACGCACAAAAATACGTATATGTATCAATTTTCATAAAATTCAAAGCACAAGTTTAGACAATATACAGAAAAATCGAGTTTTTTCGGGAAACTTTGAAGGGCTGTAGCTCAGAGGAGGTGCGTTTCCGGACCCATGTTCATAGGACAATTTTACCTTATTTTGACCTGTAGAATATACCCCCTTTTTTTACTATCAATTCTGGGACACCCTGTATATATGCACATAATTAAAATTTGATAATACATAATTATAAATACCTTCAACTTCTTCATCTTGGACTCCTTACGATAATTCATTTTCATTTTCGACACATTCATTGCTTTGACCACATTTGCTTGAACCACATAAATTATTGTCATCTACATAAAAATTATTTTTACAATAAATTTATAGAAATTATATACATCTCTATCTTTTTTAAATTAATTTATTTATAGTTATGTAAAGAAATTGATTAAAAAATAAATATCTCTATAATAAAAACCATGACTTGGCAAAAATTTCTTAATAATGAACTTACAACTTTTATTTACTGCCTCTGATAATTTTTGACTCGCAAAGGTACAATCTATAAAGGACAAAGTAATAATTGTTATTGGAGTAATATGAAAATTACATGAATATTATTAATTAACGGGAAAATAGAAAATGAAAAGTCTACATAACCTCATTCCATTTTATTATATGAATAATATAAATATTGAATAATATTAATATTAATATGATAAACTTACCAGTTTGTAAACGTTTGGCTTCTTCTGCCGTTACTAGTATTGTATAGATTTTGATAATATCAGCGTTTTGAATATCAACTGATATCTTCGGGATGTCTATTTTTCTAATTTACGCGCACACGTGCGTTCCGTTTTAACGCTCACGTGCTATAAGCGCTTACGCTTTTACTGCCCTACTTCGATGAAATAAACGTTTGTGAGCACGAGTTATGACGTCACAGTGACGTCATAAATGCTTTTATAAGCGCTTACAACTCCAAAGGGAACAGCGTAAGCAATGCTTATAAGCGTTTTAAGCGTGTAAGCGTTTAAATGGAACGCACCCAATATGTATACTGCAAAAACAAAAACAAAAAAATTATCGTAAAAAACGATATTGGATGGAGCCAATGTTACAAGAACGTAAGACGCATTGATTTTATCATGCCATATTTCCAGTCATCATATTGAAAGAAAGTAGATTTAGAAACTATTTCCGTATGTCTTCTACCTAATTTGAAAATTTATTATGTTTGGTGATACCATTTATTATTAAACAAATAGTAATTCGTGAACTGCATATATCAGCAGGAGAACGATTATCTTTAATATTAAGGTTAATTAATAACATTAAATTGTCTTATTTTTGTTACACAAAATTTCTTATGAATTATATTACAGTTACAATTTATAGATTTTTAGAATCTTGAGACTCCATGAGTTCTATGTCTTATCAATATCTTATTGGGTTGACGACTATAAGTAATATAATTAAAGAAACATGCAATGCTATCTGGGTTTGTCTTCAAAAAAATACTACCCTTCTCTGTTACAAAAAATGAGTGGTTAAATATCGCTCATAAGTTTGAACAAATGGAATTTTCACCATTGTATTGGAGCCATTGATGAGAAACATGTTTTAATTCAGATACATATACATATATTCAATTTAAAAATAATAATGTTATTACTTTAAAAAATAAGTTTTAAAATTAAAAACAATATTTTTCTCTAGTGTCCGGATAATGCAGGATCATCCTACTTCAATTACAAAAATTATCATAGTATTGTACTACTTGAAATGTGCAATGCTAATTATATATTTATGTTTGTCGATATTGGAAGTTATGGTCGGCGTAGCGATGGTGGAATTTTAAAGGATTCAATAATAGGCCAAAAATTAACAAGAAAAGAAATGAATTCACCAGAATGGAAATCTTTGACAGTAGATGGACCACCTCTACCTCCCTAGACAACACCACGTCCAAAATCGGGACATAAGACGTCTTAAAGACGTTTTATGATATGATGTCTAAAAAACATCTTAATGACGTATTTAAGACGTCTTATGTCCCGATTTTGGACGTGGTGTTGTCGTGGTGCTATCTTGTGTACTGTACCAGTACATAATTATGTACTGGTAGGCAATGAAGCATTTCCATTAACAGAGTACTTATTACGACCAGTAGATATACTAGGAGAGTTCTAACGCAGGCCCTCTGAGGGGAGCGCGGGGCGAGGGGAATCGGCAGCGCGGGAAAATGACGTCACGCAAGCGGGGGACGCTTATCGTTTCGGTTTCGTCGGAGTGGGGGGGGGGGGATTTAGGGTCCGACGCTGTTATCGACGAACCAATGTTCGGCAGCTTCGTACCCTCGTGGTATCTCTTCTATTTATAAATAATAACATATATTTAAAAATAATAGATATGTTTATAACAATTTCTTATGAAAATTTATGAGAAGAAGATGTGGAGGAATCTCTACGCTTCGGTTATCAACGAACATGTCAGGACATGTTTTTCGTATATGTAAACAGCGCCGATGCTGGCCGCTCGAATTTTTTTTAAACAAATAGTGAATCGATGGAATTATCTTTTCTCACTGTTATAGGAAGAGAGGTTTATGATTGTTTATAACATTTTTATGGAAATTTATGAGAAGAAGATGTGGAGGGATCTCAACGCTTCGGTTATCGACGAACATGTCAGGACATAGGTTTTTCGTATATGTAAACAGCGCCGATGTTCGGCAGCTTTGTAGTCTTTGCTCCCCCGTCCATAAACGGCAACGCGATAAAGAAAATCTTTCTAAGATGCAATAAACAAATAAATCGAACATTATGTTTAAGGAGAAGAAAAGATTAGAGGAAATATAAGGAGGATGGAAGCGCGTCAAACCGTAGTACACGATTTGGAAGCGTATAGATCGGTGAAGAAAAGTGTAGCTGTTATTTTCTTGTGTTAGAAGTGTCAGTGGCATAATAGTGAATAAAAAAATTAAATGGAAAACTTCGAGCAGAACGAACGCGACCTGTTGGAGCGGTCCCACCAAGTCGCCACCTTGGGCGAATATTTTGCATGGCTGCAGCGTTGCGAGGAGTTTATCAAAGAGCTTGAAGAACGCAGCCGTGTGAAGCGTCCCCGATTGTCGATTGGAAATAGACAATCTTTGGTGGCTAGAATTGCACGACTCGAGGGTGCAAAAATTAAATTGCAGAGACAGTTTATATCCAGTGGTGGTAATTACAGTGGCGACAATAAAGGTACAATTTCATGCAGCGAAGCTTCGCTGGCGAAGTTCCCCCACTCTGCCAAAAACGAAGCCAGCGAAGGAACGCTCTTCGCTAAGCCCTCTCGCTGGCGAAGTTCCCCACTCTGCCGAAAACGAAGCCAGCGTTCAAACGCTCTTCACTAAGCCCTCTTACCTTTTCATGGAGCGAAGCTTCGCCAGCGAAGGCAGCGAAGCTAACTAACCTAGATTTTATTGCGAAGTGTTGTTTATATTGAGTTTGTCCTAGGACAAGGGCGGACGTGTTTTCGCTACGCTCTTACGAATTTTGCTATTTTTTGAATTTTCGCGACGGTTATCCGTCGTGGTCGACACTTAACATTACATTTACACATACACACACCCATTTACACAAGTACACAGTGTTTAAGAAGATTGGAAAAAAGAAGAATAGATTTGAGAAAGATTAAGATTTTTTGAGACGTCATATAACTTCTATAAGAGGTTGAAGGCGTAACTTCACCACCCGGTGAAATAATCTTAAAAACCCCGCGAAGTGTTGTTAAGGCCAAAAGATGGATAGCAGCCAATACGTGAAACAGTTTAAATATACAATTGCAGTATTAGCAGAACAAGTGATTAAAAGACGACGTATAGCCGGAATAGCTGCTGTGATACATCATGTGGAAAATAAAAAACGAAAATATGCGAAGAAAAATTATTGGGTAGCACCCATTTTCGAAAATCGCAAAGAAAAAAGTTTTTATTTTGCATCAATCCCGGAATTAAAATTAGAAGACCTTCGTTTTCATAATTACTTTCGAATGAGTGCAACTCAGTTGGAGAAATTATTAGAAATTGTCGGCGCAAATCTACAGAAGCAGGATGTTGTTCGGGTATCCATCTCCCCAGCCGAACGCTTAGCACTGACATTGAGGTTTGCTGAATTTATTTATTAGTATTTTATTAGTATTTTATACTCGATTTATAAAATATTGTAGATATCTGGCGCCTGGTGATTCCATGACATCGATGTCATATCAGTATCTTGTGGGAGTAACAACGACTAGCAACATTATTCAAGAAACGTGCGCAGTAATTTGGGACAGTTTGTGTCCTTTGATTCTACCTGGCCGACTTGAGGAAAAAGA
Organism: Lasius platythorax; assembly: GCA_963971435.1. Taxonomy (NCBI): domain Eukaryota; kingdom Metazoa; phylum Arthropoda; class Insecta; order Hymenoptera; family Formicidae; genus Lasius; species Lasius platythorax. Next base: position 9,888,831 of record OZ020540.1, on the reverse strand, counting down.
TTGGATAGATATAGCCAATGGGTTCGATAAATGGAATTTCTCGCACTGCATTGGAGCTATCGATGGCAAGCATGTTGTCATCCAAGTACGTACATACATTGATTATCAATACAAAATGTACATATAGTGTCCTGGGCATCGATTATGTATCATGCAATGTAGTAGAAATTATAAATATGAGCAAATTTATTAAATTATTAATCAATTAGATCATGCTTTAGTAAATTTGCTCATTTTTGTAATTGTTATTACATTGCATGATACACAATCGAACCCTATTCTCTATAAAGCAAATGAAATGAAAATTTTCTGTTTTAGTGTCCCAATAACGCCGGATCAACATATTACAATTATAAACATAGCCACAGTATAGTCTTGATGGCCATCTGCGATGCGAATTACATCATCCGTTTTGTGGACATCGGAGCATACGGACGACGCAGCGATGGTGGCATCTTTAAAGACAGTGCTATGGGAAAAGCCTTTGACAATGGCCATATAAATGTTCCGCAGCCAACTGCTATTTCAGGAAGTCCTGTTTTACCGTACTGTCTTGTGGGAGACGAAACCTTCACTTTGAAGCCATATTTGCTTCGTCCGTACCCGGGTAGAGGATTGACACCGGAACAAGGAGTGTTTAATTATCGTTTAAGTCGAGCGAGACGATTAATAGAAAACACCTTTGGTATACTTGCCAGTCAGTGGCGAATATATAGAAAGCCAATTGTCGCCAGTCCTAAAAGTGCCGTGAGAATGGTTCAGGCAACTGTGTGCGTGCACAATTGGCTTCGAAAAAGCGACATTGATGCAAACGAATACGTACCTATCGATATGGTCGACTCCGACGATCCACGCAATCCAAGTGGCTTTAAAGCAGGATCTTGGCGATGCATCATGGAAAATGGCTGCGCGTTCAAGGAAATTACAAATTGTAGTTCTAACATGAGTGCCCGACAATGCATAAACATTCGCAATGAATTTTGTCGCTATTTTAATAATGAGGGAGCAGTGCCATGGCAATATGATCGCCCAAGTTAATAATAATTTATAATAAACCGTTTATATAAAAACGAATAAAAAAAACTTTGAAAAGTCATTACACCGTGCTCTTGCATTTCATTTTCCGTTTATTATTCGACATGTTTTAAGTTTAGTTCTCACAGATCATATCATTTTATGTAAATTTACACGAAATGCTCGTTATAATTAATTTACTCACCTCTCTCGTATATAAGGAACCCTTTCTCGTACATATGTAATCATACAGTCTTTGATACTTTTTTTATTTAGTAATTGAGAGAAAACAAATTTTGTTTGAAAGTAAAATTTTTAATAAATCTATCCTACTTGTGTATGTTGTCATATACGTACTTCAAGTTGCAACATAAACTAGACTATCCGATTAAATTGAGATATACCTTAATTATTTTATGATCTTTATTTATTTATGTGGATACACTTATATTACACAGAGCTAATTTATTGTATATCTTTTTACTTTAGACTGAATGGATATTTATAAAAATGTTATATTAAAAGTATAATACTTATTCATAAACTAATTCTTATACTAATACTTATTCTTTCATGTTTTTCTTTTTTTGGCATCAGTTGTTATTTTTAATATATCGAACATGACTTCGTCCAGCAATTCCGGATCTATTTCGCGAAGTTGGGCAACTATCAAATTACCAATTAACGTAGGTTTATCAGTCTGTGGACTGATAAACTGTTTATCGTTCTTATTGACTATGATCTCACAAACGCCGCATGTATGTGGAATGTCCTAAAATAGAAGCAATAAGTATAGAGTATAAGTAAAACGTATTCAGTACAATATATAAAAAATAGTGAAAGAAGTAATTGAAGAGAAACCCAACCTATAAATGTTTGATACTTTTTATCCTATAAATATGTATTTATATATTTATATATATATACTCACTTTGTTCATGTTCACTGTCGAATCACTTGCCATCTCATCTGCCATCTTATAAATTAAAATAAGATATTTATCGGCAAGGATAACCTAGATAACTGTTTGTTTCACTGCGTTGCTTCGCTGATAGTTGAACAGGTCGAACTATGAGCTTCCTTCGCTGACTACGTGTATTTTCGGCGGTTCGGCGGAGTGGGGAATTTCGCCAGCGAAGCTTCGCTAATAGTCGGGTAGTATCGAACTATAAGCATTCCTTCGCTGGCTTCATTTTCGGCAGAGTGGGGGAACTTCGCTAGCGAAGATTCGCTGCATGAAATTGTACCATAACGCGGAAAGACTCGTTTGGCGAGAGATTGATACGGCGTTCGAGAGCCGCATCTTGACTGGTGCGGTAATAAACAGTAACTACATCGAACCTCGTCAATTTCTCGAGGATGCCAAGGACATTGTGCTCGGACAAGTGCAAGATGTTATAAAAATACACAAATGTGTAAAAGTGAACACTGTGTTTAATGGTGAGTTTGTGTCAGGTGATAAACGCGCCAACAAAAGTATCAATACGAAAAACTGTGAACTTTTTCATACATCCGATTTATGCGAGTGGTACGAGCGCCGCGTTATCGAGCCGACGCTAGCATCGTTAGAAGAATTCCAGGAACGTGATAGTGGTTGGGCATTGTCACGAATCCTCAATCTTACGGTTAACGTCAACAAATATAATCCGATGCGTGCGGGGTGTTATATTAAATTACCGCGAGAAATTATGATGAAGAGAGCTGTGATCAATGTACAATCCAGAGACAATGCGTGTTTCGCGTGGTCAGTGGTGGCCGCTCTGTACCCCGCTGAAAGAGACACGAATCGGGAATCTTTGTATCCGCATTATACGACAGTGCTGAATCTCCAGAACATTGAGTTTCCAGTAACTATAAATCAAATTAAAAAGTTCGAAGTGGCAAATAACATCTCAATCAACGTGTACAGTATCGAGAACGGCATTATCCCGATACATCTTTCGGAGCAAAAGAAAGACAGGCACGTCAACTTGCTGTACGTGCAAGATAACAACAGCGTTGGACATTTCGCGTGGATAAAAAATCTATCGCGGCTTGTCAGCATGCAACTGAGTAAACACAATGGCCAAAAATATATCTGCGATCGGTACGTATATTTATTGCAATAAAATTATATATAAAATAATCATAAAATTATACAGGGTGTCTCACAACCTCCGTACAATACTTTGTTAGCGTGTTCTAGAGGTAAAATAGAGTCAAAAATTCTAATACAAAAATTTTGAGGCTGCAATAGTTTTTGAGTTATAAGCAATGAAAGTTTGCCAATGATATCGCATAGAATTCGCGCGCTCAGGCTCGTAATTACACATACACGCGTACCGATCTGTCATCTGTTATTGATTTTTTCAAGTTAGGTAATATTGATTTTTACTGCACAGCTGACTTTATTTTGTCGTTTTCTATATACAATGTGTGTTACACGTATATCGTTTATTATGGTGACAGACTAATATTAACAAATTATAAATAACGGAAAACATTTAATTCTTAAATAATTTAATTAATGAATTTAATTATTAAATAAAAATTAATATAAATATAAATCTTAATAAAAATAATTATAAATATTTATAATTATTATTTTTAATTTTTATTTAATAATTAACTTCATTAATTAAATTATTTAAGTATTAAATGTTTTCCGTTATTTATAATTTGTTAATATTAGCCTGTCACCATAATGTACGATATACGTGTAACACACCTTGTACATAGGAAACGACAAAATAAAATCAGCTGTGCAGTAAAAATCAATATCACCTAACTTGAAAAAAATCAATAACAGATGACAGATCGGTACGCGTGTATGTGTAATTACGGGCCTGAGCGCGCGAATTCTATGCGATATCATTGGCAAACTTTCATCGCTTATAACTCAAAAACTATTGCAGCCTCAAAATTTTTGTATTAAAATTTTTGACTCTATTTTACCTCTAGAACACGCTAACAAAGTATTGTACGGAGGTTGTGAGACACCCTGTATATATATATATATATATATATATATATATATAATCATAAAATAAAATTGTAATGTTCATTTTACAGATGCTTGCATTATTTTGGATCAGAGGACAAGTTGCAGTTACATATGGTAGACTGTGGAAAGATGAATGACTGCGCTGTCCGATTACCAGGCGAAAAAGACAAGTGGCTCAGCTTCAACAACTACACTAGGAAAGAGCGGCTTCCATTTGTGGTGTACGCCGATTTGGAATGTGTGTTGATAAAGACCGAAGAAGCCAAAAATTATCAACATCACAAGGTATTTAGCATCGCGTATTATATACATTGTTCGTACGACGACTCATTATCCGCGTATCATTCTCGTTGCAGTATCGATTGCGTTTCATGGTTCGCCGAAGAACTTAACAATTTAGCGTTACGTGTAAAAACTATTTTAACGACAAATGTCCCCATGGTAAATTTAACATCGGACGAGTGGGAAAAATTTCACAGCGCAACGCATTGTCATATATGCGAAAAACCGTTCGTACAGGACGATACACGCGTACGCGATCATTGCCATCTAACCGGACGATACAGGGGTCCCGCGCACTCAAACTGTAATCTAAATTATACAGAATCTTATGTTATTCCTGTAGTTTTTCACAATCTATCCGGCTACGATGCACATTTCATTATCGAGGATATAGCTACAGCGTTCGAAGGAGAAGTCGAATTACTTCCGATAACGAAAGAAAAATATGTTTCGTTTACAAAAACCGTTAAATGGACGCAAGACAATTTCAAAAATTATATCAAATTGCGTTTTATTGACTCATATAAATTTCTCGCTGCAAGTCTCGACAAATTGGCATCTTTTTTGGATAAAGACAAACTAAAAATTTTAAAATCGGAATTTCAAAATTTACCGACAGAGAATTTCAATTTATTGACACGGAAGGGCGTCTTTCCATATGAATATATCGATTGTGTCGACAAGTTGCAAGATACGCGTTTACCGCCGAGCGAACTATTTTACAGTTCTTTGACCGGTGACACTGTATCCGAGAGCGATTACGCGCACGCCGAGAAAGTCTGGAACCGATTCTCCCTTCAAACGCTAGGCGAATATAGCGATCTATATTTAAAAATCGATGTCTTGTTATTAGCAGACATTTTTGAAAATTTCCGCGATAGCTGCATCAAAAGTTATGGACTCGACCCCGCGTATTACTATACACTTCCGGGATATACATGGGACGCCATGTTAAAACATACAAATATTACGTTCGAATTACTTACTGATATCAGGTGGCCCATGATAGCATCGATGAGCGCATTCCAATTGCCGTGGTCGGCAGACCGTATTTCGCGGCCTCTGCCTGTAACTGCTCGACCGTGAGCTTCTCTAGTGCTGCCCGATCCATTAGCTCCTTCGCTCGCGTTCGTGGCATACACGCTTAAATTCTGTATTTTTATTCGTTGGTTTTGAATAAATTCTTCTTATCTTCCAAGTATTTCGTGTCTTCTCCTTTCTTCGTATCCTTTTAAACTCGCGTAATTCCCGTCTCGATCCCACTTCTGAGATGTAATATTCCCGTTAATAGACGAATTGATTTAACTGATTTGTCAGAAATAAAGCGCGAACAGTTAAGACGCGTATAGGTCGCGGCAACTCAAACGGTTTAAAGAGGGTGTTATATTAAAGGCTTCTCGCGAAATGAAAATAAGACCAAGTTAAAAGTATAAGTATTTAATAAGAAAATTTCGATCCTGAATGAGTAAAATCTCAAGCAGGGCTGTGAACGAGGCTACGAACAAGTCATTAACGGTTACATGCGAGGCTACAAACACCTCAGGAACGGTTGCGAACGGGTCAATAGCGGCTACGAACGGGTCAGAAACGACTGTGAACAAGGCTGCGAACGGGTCAAGAACGATTTTCGAATGGGTCAAAGACGGCAGTGAACAACGCTAGAACGGCTACGAACGGATCAAGAACGGATCAAGAACGGCTACGAACGGGTCAAGAACGGATCAAGAACGGGTCAAGAACGGATCAAGAACGGGTCTAGAACGGATCAAGAACGGGTCTAGAACGGCTACGAACAGGTCAAAGACGGCAGTGAACAACGCTAGAACGGCTACGAACGGATCAAGAACGGGTCAAGAACGGGTCTAGAACGGCTACTAACGGGTCAAGAACGGGTCAAGAACGAAAATGAGTGATAAAACGAGCGATAACAACAAACGGTTATCGAAAAAAACTGACAAAGCGAAGAAACAACATAGTTTGGAGAGACGGCAGTTGGTGAACGAACTGCATGCTCCGGCGAGAAAAAATTTTCCCCGAAGACACGTCATAGTGCGGGGATACGATGACCTGTGGCAAGCCGACATCGTCGAGATGCGTCCGTATTCTCGTTTCAACAGAGGTTACCACTACATACTCACCGTCATCGATGTGTTGAGCAAGCACGCGTGGGCTGTGCCTGAAGAGTAAAGGTGGAAGCGAGACAGCTGACGCAATCGCTGGGATAATTCAAGATAGCAAGAGATGCCCGAAAAACATGCAAACCGATAACGGGAAGGAATTTTACAATACCGATGTGCAATGGCTTATGCGAAAACACGACATTAATCACTATTCCACATATTCGGTATTGAAGGCATCGGTCGTCGAGCGATTCAATCGCACGCTGAAGAACGACACGTGGAAGATGTTTACGCTGAACGGAACTTACAAGTGGATCGACGCGTTGCCGCAACTTGTATCGGATTACAACGCGCGCAAGCATCGAACGATCGGCATGCGACCCGTCGACGTTACCCCCGCGATCGCTGAAAGACTCTTGGCTACTGTGTACAATTACGTAAATATTGCGGGTCCTGCAAAGTTCAAAGTAGGTGACCCGGTGCGCGTTAGCAAGTATAAGACACTTTTCGAAAAAGGTTACACGCCAAATTGGACAACCGAGGTGTTTAAGATTGTCAAAGTGCAACGTACTAATCCCGTAAGCTATCTACTGGAGGACTATCACAAAAAATCTGTCGCTGGAGCGTTCTACGAGTACGAGTTGCATCGCGCGAATTATCCAGACGTCTATCTCGTGGAGAAAGTACTGCGCAGGAGGGGTGACGAGGTTTACGTGAAATGGCTGGGATTTGATAGTTCGCACAATTCTTGGATACATAAGGACAATGTGATTTATTCATCATACAGATTGTATTCATTAATTTTTTTAAATTTTATGGAAAATATACAATGTGTACAACATATAAAAATATATGAAGTATTTGAAATATACAAAATCTTTATTAATACATCCTTTCCAATAGTCGTTACAATATACGAAATATACATATATCAGAAAATTTTTTACAATATATGAAATATGAAATATGAAATACATATACAATAGTCGTTACAATATATAAAATATGAAATACATGTAAAAAATCTATTAATATTTCAATAGTATATATTACATTATATTACATTATATTACATAATATTATATTACACACACTACATATACTACAATACATTATATTACAAAATATAATTTACAATGGTATTTTATAATGTCCCCATGGTAACGTGTCAGTCGAATCAGGTACGATATACCGCTTGTCGTCGTATGGACTTAGAGCAATTTTCGTCTCACGAATGGTGTATACTTTATGCAATTTTGATCTTATACAAGACTGCTGTCGCGTCATTTCAATCTCCTCATTTAGGCACCGCGTGTAATCATCGAATGTTATCGTTCTCGCGACAACGTTACTCTTGACACCTTTTACTTTTTTCGTATCTTTCTTACCATCCACTCACAAAGCGTACATTTTTGCTCTAAGCCCTACAAATTCAGTCATTATCGAGCCGTTGTTTTCGTCCTTCATTAGACCTGGTACTTTTTTATTCATGAGCGGTATACCGTACGCATTGTCTGCAGCGTAATCGCTCGTGTCAAATTTGCTTACGTCGCGCTTCATATTTTCATACACGTCTTTGGATTCAATGTGATAAATTAAACTGTCTGTGTCGGTGTACATTACCCGGCATCTGTCACGATAGAGCGGTGACATGTATTCGTGATGAAACTCGTATAAACACGTTTTGGAAATGTCGAGTATGCACATGCCGACATAGATTGGTTTATAAAATTTTACCTCGAGTTTACGTAATTCCACAGCAATTAAATTTTCCGAAAAGATGCTTCTACTATGGAAATTTGGTTTTGCAATCATTGCCTCTGCACCGTATCTCCCTTCCCAATGTGTGATAAGTTTTACATCAACCCGATTACGCACATTTTCCATCGTTTTGCCAAATACCGCATTGTTCATTAATTTGTATAAATTTTTTTCGAAATCATTTTTCGCGAGTGTTCTAAATTGTGTGTTGAGTTCGATATAATTTCGAAGCCACGGAGATTGAGTAAATTGTAATACGCGATGTATTTTTGTAATTCGAAGGCCGTGACGCGTACATTGCTGCAGATTGCGGTAGTGTATCACGTAACGCTTCTTATCATAAAGCGTTGCGAGAAGTTTATCTTCTCGCTTGCCGGGCGGCTTGTCGCGTGTCGGGCAAAACGGTAGGTCAGTGTGCGTATCGTGAAGATGCTGCGGATACTCTAAATCTACTTCGAGGATATAGCCTGTAGGCGAATCGAGCGCGATAGATGAGATGTCAAAATTAGATACATCGTCGACCCATCGAAAATCGGCATAAGGCTATAGTTGACACATTGCCCATCCGTACAAATTATTTACGTCAAAGTACATAAGATACGATGACGGTTTCGATGGATCGTACGACTGCATATACTTGTTGTTGGCCTGTGCGTATCTATTAGAGCATTGACTTAGACCACCGCGTATTCCACGTTCGATAAACATAACCATATCGATATCAGTAAGTAATTCGAACGTAATATTTGTATGTTTTAACATGGCGTCCCATGTATATCCCGGAAGTGTATAGTAATACGCGGGGTCGAGTCCATAACTTTTGATGCAGCTATCGCGGAAATTTTCAAAAATGTCTGCTAATAACAAGACATCGATTTTTAAATATAGATCGCTATATTCGCCTAGCGTTTGAAGGGAGAATCGGTTCCAGACTTTCTCGGCGTGCGCGTAATCGCTCTCGGATACAGTGTCACCGGTCAAAGAACTGTAAAATAGTTCGCGCGGCGGTAAACGCGTATCTTGCAACTTGTCGACACAATCGATATATTCATATGGAAAGACGCCCTTCCGTGTCAATAAATTGAAATTCTCTGTCGGTAAATTTTGAAATTCCGATTTTAAAATTTTTAGTTTGTCTTTATCCAAAAAAGATGCCAATTTGTCGAGACTTGCAGCGAGAAATTTATATGAGTCAATAAAACGTAATTTGATATAATTTTTGAAATTGTCTTGCGTCCATTTAACGGTTTTTGTAAACGAAACATATTTTTCTTTCGTTATCGGAAGTAATTCGATTTCTCCTTCGAACGCTGTAGCTATATCCTCGATAATGAAATGTGCATCGTAGCCGGATAGATTGTGAAAAACTACAGGAATAACATAAGATTCTTTATAATTTAGATAGTAGGAATATAAGGCCGGTTCTAACCCATTGGTCTAGAGGGGTGTGCGGGGCGGGGGGGTTTTTTCGTGGCGAGGGGGATGACGTCACGCGGGGTGAGGGGGCTTATCAGTTCAAATTCCAAGAAAAGCTTATCTTATCAGTTCAATTTTCAAGAAAAGCTTATCTTATCAGCTCAAGTTTCAAGATAAGTTTATAAACATATCAAGTTACAAGATATGTGTGTATTGCATTTATCTTATCAGTTCAAATTTCAAGAAAAGCTTATCTTATCAGTTCAAGTTTCAAGATATGTTTATAAACATATCAAGTTACAAGATATGTAAACAAAATAGCGTATTATGTTACAAGGAGCGCTGACAGCGCGAATTGATAAACATGTAATGATTTATCTGCGCTTATCGACGAACGTGTCGTGACACGTTTGTATAAACAAAACAGCATACTGCAGGTCGCTTTGGCGGTACCACCCCCAATACGCGGAATTACGAGCGCCGATATCCGGCTGCTGGAATGTATAAACAGATATCTAATACTACGATATCTGTTATCTTAGGGCTGCTAAGATTACCTTTTCTTTGACGGTCATGAGTAAACGCGTCAGGACATGTTTTTATAAACAAAAGTGAGCGCCGATATTCGGCCGCTGGAATTTGTAAACAGATAGCGAATATCGTTATCTACGTTATC
>OZ020540.1:9862335-9878379 GCA_963971435.1 Lasius platythorax | reverse complement strand
ACAGGTCATCGTATCCCCGCACTATGACGTGTCTTCGGGGAAAATTTTTTCTCGCCGGAGCATGCAGTTCGTTCACCAACTGCCGTCTCTCCAAACTATGTTGTTTCTTCGCTTTGTCAGTTTTTTTCGATAACCGTTTGTTGTTATCGCTCGTTTTATCACTCATTTTCGTTCTTGACCCGTTCTTGACCCGTTAGTAGCCGTTCTAGACCCGTTCTTGATCCGTTCGTAGCCGTTCTAGCGTTGTTCACTGCCGTCTTTGACCTGTTCGTAGCCGTTCTAGACCCGTTCTTGATCCGTTCTAGACCCGTTCTTGATCCGTTCTTGACCCGTTCTTGATCCGTTCTTGACCCGTTCGTAGCCGTTCTTGATCCGTTCTTGATCCGTTCGTAGCCGTTCTAGCGTTGTTCACTGCCGTCTTTGACCCATTCGAAAATCGTTCTTGACCCGTTCGCAGCCTTGTTCACAGTCGTTTCTGACCCGTTCGTAGCCGCTATTGACCCGTTCGCAACCGTTCCTGAGGTGTTTGTAGCCTCGCATGTAACCGTTAATGACTTGTTCGTAGCCTCGTTCACAGCCCTGCTTGAGATTTTACTCATTCAGGATCGAAATTTTCTTATTAAATACTTATACTTTTAACTTGGTCTTATTTTCATTTCGCGAGAAGCCTTTAATATAACACCCTCTTTAAACCGTTTGAGTTGCCGCGACCTATACGCGTCTTAACTGTTCGCGCTTTATTTCTGACAAATCAGTTAAATCAATTCGTCTATTAACGGGAATATTACATCTCAGAAGTGGGATCGAGACGGGAATTACGCGAGTTTAAAAGGATACGAAGAAAGGAGAAGACACGAAATACTTGGAAGATAAGAAGAATTTATTCAAAACCAACGAATAAAAATACAGAATTTAAGCGTGTATGCCACGAACGCGAGCGAAGGAGCTAATGGATCGGGCAGCACTAGAGAAGCTCACGGTCGAGCAGTTACAGGCAGAGGCCGCGAAATACGGTCTGCCGACCACGGCAATTGGAATGCGCTCATCGATGCTATCATGGGCCACCTGATATCAGTAAGTAATTCGAACGTAATATTTGTATGTTTTAACATGGCGTCCCATGTATATCCCGGAAGTGTATAGTAATACGCGGGGTCGAGTCCATAACTTTTGATGCAGCTATCGCGGAAATTTTCAAAAATGTCTGCTAATAACAAGACATCGATTTTTAAATATAGATCGCTATATTCGCCTAGCGTTTGAAGGGAGAATCGGTTCCAGACTTTCTCGGCGTGCGCGTAATCGCTCTCGGATACAGTGTCACCGGTCAAAGAACTGTAAAATAGTTCGCTCGGCGGTAAACGCGTATCTTGCAACTTGTCGACACAATCGATATATTCATATGGAAAGACGCCCTTCCGTGTCAATAAATTGAAATTCTCTGTCGGTAAATTTTGAAATTCCGATTTTAAAATTTTTAGTTTGTCTTTATCCAAAAAAGATGCCAATTTGTCGAGACTTGCAGCGAGAAATTTATATGAGTCAATAAAACGCAATTTGATATAATTTTTGAAATTGTCTTGCGTCCATTTAACGGTTTTTGTAAACGAAACATATTTTTCTTTCGTTATCGGAAGTAATTCGACTTCTCCTTCGAACGCTGTAGCTATATCCTCGATAATGAAATGTGCATCGTAGCCGGATAGATTGTGAAAAACTACAGGAATAACATAAGATTCTGTATAATTTAGATTACAGTTTGAGTGCGCGGGACCCCTGTATCGTCCGGTTAGATGGCAATGATCGCGTACGCGTGTATCGTCCTGTACGAACGGTTTTTCGCATATATGACAATGCGTTGCGCTGTGAAATTTTTCCCACTCGTCCGATGTTAAATTTACCATGGGGACATTTGTCGTTAAAATAGTTTTTACACGTAACGCTAAATTGTTAAGTTCTTCGGCGAACCATGAAACGCAATCGATACTGCAACGAGAATGATACGCGGATAATGAGTCGTCGTACGAACAATGTATATAATACGCGATGCTAAATACCTTGTGATGTTGATAATTTTTGGCTTCTTCGGTCTTTATCAACACACATTCCAAATCGGCGTACACCACAAATGGAAGCCGCTCTTTCCTAGTGTAGTTGTTGAAGCTGAGCCACTTGTCTTTTTCGCCTGGTAATCGGACAGCGCAGTCATTCATCTTTCCACAGTCTACCATATGTAACTGCAACTTGTCCTCTGATCCAAAATAATGCAAGCATCTGTAAAATGAACATTACAATTTTATTTTATGATTATATATATATATATATATATATATATATATATATATATATACAGGGTGTCTCACAACCTCCGTACAATACTTTGTTAGCGTGTTCTAGAGGTAAAATAGAGTCAAAAATTTTAATACAAAAATTTTGAGGCTGCAATAGTTTTTGAGTTATAAGCGATGAAAGTTTGCCAATGATATCGCATAGAATTCGCGCGCTCAGGCCCGTAATTACACATACACGCGTACCGATCTGTCATCTGTTATTGATTTTTTTCAAGTTAGGTGATATTGATTTTTACTGCACAGCTGATTTTATTTTGTCGTTTCCTATGTACAAGGTGTGTTACACGTATATCGTACATTATGGTGACAGGCTAATATTAACAAATTATAAATAACGGAAAACATTTAATACTTAAATAATTTAATTAATGAAGTTAATTATTAAATAAAAATTAAAAATAATAATTATAAATATTTATAATTATTTTTATTAAGATTTATATTTATATTAATTTTTATTTAATAATTAAATTCATTAATTAAATTATTTAAGAATTAAATGTTTTCCGTTATTTATAATTTGTTAATATTAGTCTGTCACCATAATAAACGATATACGTGTAACACACATTGTATATAGAAAACGACAAAATAAAGTCAGCTGTGCAGTAAAAATCAATATTACCTAACTTGAAAAAATCAATAACAGATGACAGATCGGTACGCGTGTATGTGTAATTACGAGCCTGAGCGCGCGAATTCTATGCGATATCATTGGCAAACTTTCATTGCTTATAACTCAAAAACTATTGCAGCCTCAAAATTTTTGTATTAGAATTTTTGACTCTATTTTACCTCTAGAACACGCTAACAAAGTATTGTACGGAGGTTGTGAGACACCCTGTATAATTTTATGATTATTTTATATATAATTTTATTGCAATAAATATACGTACCGATCGCAGATATATTTTTGGCCATTGTGTTTACTCAGTTGCATGCTGACAAGCCGCGATAGATTTTTTATCCACGCGAAATGTCCAACGCTGTTGTTATCTTGCACGTACAGCAAGTTGACGTGCATGTCTTTCTTTTGCTCCGAAAGATGTATCGGGATAATGCCGTTCTCGATACTGTACACGTTGATTGAGATGTTATTTGCCACTTCGAACTTTTTAATTTGATTTATAGTTACTGGAAACTCAATGTTCTGGAGATTCAGCACTGTCGTATAATGCGGATACAAAGATTCCCGATTCGTGTCTCTTTCAGCGGGGTACAGAGCGGCCACCACTGACCACGCGAAACACGCATTGTCTCTGGATTGTACATTGATCACAGCTCTCTTCATCATAATTTCTCGCGGTAATTTAATATAACACCCCGCACGCATCGGATTATATTTGTTGACGTTAACCGTAAGATTGAGGATTCGTGACAATGCCCAACCACTATCACGTTCCTGGAATTCTTCTAACGATGCTAGCGTCGGCTCGATAACGCGGCGCTCGTACCACTCGCATAAATCGGATGTATGAAAAAGTTCACAGTTTTTCGTATTGATACTTTTGTTGGCGCGTTTATCACCTGACACAAACTCACCATTAAACACAGTGTTCACTTTTACACATTTGTGTATTTTTATAACATCTTGCACTTGTCCGAGCACAATGTCCTTGGCATCCTCGAGAAATTGACGAGGTTCGATGTAGTTACTGTTTATTACCGCACCAGTCAAGATGCGGCTCTCGAACGCCGTATCAATCTCTCGCCAAACGAGTCTTTCCGCGTTATGGTACAATTTCATGCAGCGAATCTTCGCTAGCGAAGTTCCCCCACTCTGCCGAAAATGAAGCCAGCGAAGGAATGCTTATAGTTCGATACTACCCGACTATTAGCGAAGCTTCGCTGGCGAAATTCCCCACTCCGCCGAACCGCCGAAAATACACGTAGTCAGCGAAGGAAGCTCATAGTTCGACCTGTTCAACTATCAGCGAAGCAACGCAGTGAAACAAACAGTTATCTAGGTTATCCTTGCCGATAAATATCTTATTTTAATTTATAAGATGGCAGATGAGATGGCAAGTGATTCGACAGTGAACATGAACAAAGTGAGTATATATATATAAATATATAAATACATATTTATAGGATAAAAAGTATCAAACATTTATAGGTTGGGTTTCTCTTCAATTACTTCTTTCACTATTTTTTATATATTGTACTGAATACGTTTTACTTATACTCTATACTTATTGCTTCTATTTTAGGACATTCCACATACATGCGGCGTTTGTGAGATCATAGTCAATAAGAACGATAAACAGTTTATCAGTCCACAGACTGATAAACCTACGTTAATTGGTAATTTGATAGTTGCCCAACTTCGCGAAATAGATCCGGAATTGCTGGACGAAGTCATGTTCGATATATTAAAAATAACAACTGATGCCAAAAAAAGAAAAACATGAAAGAATAAGTATTAGTATAAGAATTAGTTTATGAATAAGTATTATACTTTTAATATAACATTTTTATAAATATCCATTCAGTCTAAAGTAAAAAGATATACAATAAATTAGCTCTGTGTAATATAAGTGTATCCACATAAATAAATAAAGATCATAAAATAATTAAGGTATATCTCAATTTAATCGGATAGTCTAGTTTATGTTGCAACTTGAAGTACGTATATGACAACATACACAAGTAGGATAGATTTATTAAAAATTTTACTTTCAAACAAAATTTGTTTTCTCTCAATTACTAAATAAAAAAAGTATCAAAGACTGTATGATTACATATGTACGAGAAAGGGTTCCTTATATACGAGAGAGGTGAGTAAATTAATTATAACGAGCATTTCGTGTAAATTTACATAAAATGATATGATCTGTGAGAACTAAACTTAAAACATGTCGAATAATAAACGGAAAATGAAATGCAAGAGCACGGTGTAATGACTTTTCAAAGTTTTTTTTATTCGTTTTTATATAAACGGTTTATTATAAATTATTATTAACTTGGGCGATCATATTGCCATGGCACTGCTCCCTCATTATTAAAATAGCGACAAAATTCATTGCGAATGTTTATGCATTGTCGGGCACTCATGTTAGAACTACAATTTGTAATTTCCTTGAACGCGCAGCCATTTTCCATGATGCATCGCCAAGATCCTGCTTTAAAGCCACTTGGATTGCGTGGATCGTCGGAGTCGACCATATCGATAGGTACGTATTCGTTTGCATCAATGTCGCTTTTTCGAAGCCAATTGTGCACGCACACAGTTGCCTGAACCATTCTCACGGCACTTTTAGGACTGGCGACAATTGGCTTTCTATATATTCGCCACTGACTGGCAAGTATACCAAAGGTGTTTTCTATTAATCGTCTCGCTCGACTTAAACGATAATTAAACACTCCTTGTTCCGGTGTCAATCCTCTACCCGGGTACGGACGAAGCAAATATGGCTTCAAAGTGAAGGTTTCGTCTCCCACAAGACAGTACGGTAAAACAGGACTTCCTGAAATAGCAGTTGGCTGCGGAACATTTATATGGCCATTGTCAAAGGCTTTTCCCATAGCACTGTCTTTAAAGATGCCACCATCGCTGCGTCGTCCGTATGCTCCGATGTCCACAAAACGGATGATGTAATTCGCATCGCAGATGGCCATCAAGACTATACTGTGGCTATGTTTATAATTGTAATATGTTGATCCGGCGTTATTGGGACACTAAAACAGAAAATTTTCATTTCATTTGCTTTATAGAGAATAGGGTTCGATTGTGTATCATGCAATGTAATAACAATTACAAAAATGAGCAAATTTACTAAAGCATGATCTAATTGATTAATAATTTAATAAATTTGCTCATATTTATAATTTCTACTACATTGCATGATACATAATCGATGCCCAGGACACTATATGTACATTTTGTATTGATAATCAATGTATGTACGTACTTGGATGACAACATGCTTGCCATCGATAGCTCCAATGCAGTGCGAGAAATTCCATTTATCGAACCCATTGGCTATATCTATCCAATCTTTTTCCTCAAGTCGGCCAGGTAGAATCAAAGGACACAAACTGTCCCAAATTACTGCGCACGTTTCTTGAATAATGTTGCTAGTCGTTGTTACTCCCACAAGATACTGATATGACATCGATGTCATGGAATCACCAGGCGCCAGATATCTACAATATTTTATAAATCGAGTATAAAATACTAATAAAATACTAATAAATAAATTCAGCAAACCTCAATGTCAGTGCTAAGCGTTCGGCTGGGGAGATGGATACCCGAACAACATCCTGCTTCTGTAGATTTGCGCCGACAATTTCTAATAATTTCTCCAACTGAGTTGCACTCATTCGAAAGTAATTATGAAAACGAAGGTCTTCTAATTTTAATTCCGGGATTGATGCAAAATAAAAACTTTTTTCTTTGCGATTTTCGAAAATGGGTGCTACCCAATAATTTTTCTTCGCATATTTTCGTTTTTTATTTTCCACATGATGTATCACAGCAGCTATTCCGGCTATACGTCGTCTTTTAATCACTTGTTCTGCTAATACTGCAATTGTATATTTAAACTGTTTCACGTATTGGCTGCTATCCATCTTTTGGCCTTAACAACACTTCGCGGGGTTTTTAAGATTATTTCACCGGGTGGTGAAGTTACGCCTTCAACCTCTTATAGAAGTTATATGACGTCTCAAAAAATCTTAATCTTTCTCAAATCTATTCTTCTTTTTTCCAATCTTCTTAAACACTGTGTACTTGTGTAAATGGGTGTGTGTATGTGTAAATGTAATGTTAAGTGTCGACCACGACGGATAACCGTCGCGAAAATTCAAAAAATAGCAAAATTCGTAAGAGCGTAGCGAAAACACGTCCGCCCTTGTCCTAGGACAAACTCAATATAAACAACACTTCGCAATAAAATCTAGGTTAGTTAGCTTCGCTGCCTTCGCTGGCGAAGCTTCGCTCCATGAAAAGGTAAGAGGGCTTAGTGAAGAGCGTTTGAACGCTGGCTTCGTTTTCGGCAGAGTGGGGAACTTCGCCAGCGAGAGGGCTTAGCGAAGAGCGTTCCTTCGCTGGCTTCGTTTTTGGCAGAGTGGGGGAACTTCGCCAGCGAAGCTTCGCTGCATGAAATTGTACCTTTATTGTCGCCACTGTAATTACCACCACTGGATATAAACTGTCTCTGCAATTTAATTTTTGCACCCTCGAGTCGTGCAATTCTAGCCACCAAAGATTGTCTATTTCCAATCGACAATCGGGGACGCTTCACACGGCTGCGTTCTTCAAGCTCTTTGATAAACTCCTCGCAACGCTGCAGCCATGCAAAATATTCGCCCAAGGTGGCGACTTGGTGGGACCGCTCCAACAGGTCGCGTTCGTTCTGCTCGAAGTTTTCCATTTAATTTTTTTATTCACTATTATGCCACTGACACTTCTAACACAAGAAAATAACAGCTACACTTTTCTTCACCGATCTATACGCTTCCAAATCGTGTACTACGGTTTGACGCGCTTCCATCCTCCTTATATTTCCTCTAATCTTTTCTTCTCCTTAAACATAATGTTCGATTTATTTGTTTATTGCATCTTAGAAAGATTTTCTTTATCGCGTTGCCGTTTATGGACGGGGGAGCAAAGACTACAAAGCTGCCGAACATCGGCGCTGTTTACATATACGAAAAACCTATGTCCTGACATGTTCGTCGATAACCGAAGCGTTGAGATCCCTCCACATCTTCTTCTCATAAATTTCCATAAAAATGTTATAAACAATCATAAACCTCTCTTCCTATAACAGTGAGAAAAGATAATTCCATCGATTCACTATTTGTTTAAAAAAAATTCGAGCGGCCAGCATCGGCGCTGTTTACATATACGAAAAACATGTCCTGACACGTTCGTCGATAACTGAAGCGTTGAGATCCCTCCATCCCATCCCCTCATAAATTTCCATAAAAATGTTATAAACATATCTTCCTATAACAGTGAGAAAAGATAATTCCATCGATTCACTATTTGTTTAAAAAAATTCGAGCGGCCAGCATCGGCGCTGTTTACATATACGAAAAACATGTCCTGACACGTTCGTCGATAACCGAAGAGTTGAGATCCCACCATCCCATCCCCTCATAAATTTCCATAAAAATGTTATAAACATATCTATTATTTTTAAATATATCTTATTATTTATATATAGAAGAGATACCGCGAGGGTATAAAGCTGCCGAACATCGGTTCATCGATAACAGCGTCTGACCCAAAAATCCCCCCCCCCCCACTCCGACGAAATCGAAACGATAAGCGTCCCCCGCCCGCGTGACGTCATTCCCCCGCGCTGCCGATTCCTCTCGCCCCGCGCTCCCCTCAGAGGACCTGCGTTAGAACTCTCCTAGTATATCTACTACGACCTTACCCTAGTAAGACTGGTTTAACTCAAGATCGAACAATTTATAATTATCGACTTAGCCGAGCGAGACGGACTATTGAAAATACTTTCGGAATTTTGGTTAGTCAATAGCGAATTCTTAAAAGATGTATAATTTGTACAGTTGATCTATAAAGCAATGAAAATTGTTCAAGCTATTATATGTCTTCATAATTGGATTCGACATCAAGATTTAGAAGAAAATTAGTATATAACTCCAACAATGGTAGATCCAGATGAGTTTCTTCCTGGTTTTTGAAGACAAGAGATAAATAATAGTACATTGAAATATATAACCCGATGTAATACAAATAATAGGTCTAAACAAACGGGAAAAATTTGTGAAGAATTTTGCAAATTTTTCAATAACGAAGGAGCCATACTATCTTGTAATCTTATAAACACAAAAAATAATAAAATTGTATTCTTTTCTCAATATAACAATTTTTACTAAACAGTAACACGACTGACAGTGGGTTAAAATTAGTAGTAATAAAATTATTAAAAATTAAAAAGTAGTTATTATATATTAATTAGTAGTATTATATATTAATTTAAAGTAGCATTATAAATTTAAAGTAAGTTTTAAAGTTTAAAGTTTTGACAATGCATCATATGTTATTTTTAAGAACTGTTGTATTATTTCTAGTTTCAAAAGTGTCGGTAGTTTTCTTAAATTATGTTCTATTGCTATTAGAAATGAATCCACGTCATCCAATTCTGGAGGAGGAGGCAATGTTAAATTATTGGGCTGACAAATTGCTTCAGCAATTCTATTAATAGCACTTGCTGTATCGTCATTATTCCGTTTTCTTTTTTTTCCAGAAGAATCTAAAATTATCACATCAATTTTATTCTATAATTATTGTTTCACACACATTAGTTCTCTAATAATTTTATTAACAATACCTGTTTGAATAATAGATGAATCATCATTGATGTCCATTGAGAAACTAGGAGTGCTACATAATTCTCTCTCATTTCCTTCACTTTCTATGTTTGATACAGTACTATAAATTATATAAATTAATACATGTAAATTGAATTTTTTTAAAAATTATTACTTATTATTATTACTTATTTTATTATTAACATAATATTAAAATAAAAACTTACTTTTTATACAAACAGGAATCACGAAGATATTGCATAAATTCATAATGAGACCACTTTCTCTACAATCTTTTCGAGCAGACCCACTTGCATGATGTTCGGATTGAATAATTTTTCTAAAGGTGTCATGGAGACTTTTAAATTTTGATTTCAGTACTCCTGTACTAAATTTTCCTATAACAAAAATTTTACTTACCAAAATCATTTTTTAATCCGTACTTTTTAAGAAAAGTCCTATTAACTTATTCTTACCATTAAATATTTGCGCAATTTCTTCCCACAATTGCTTCTTAATTTTTGCACTTCGTTCTTTCAATGCATAATTCGTCATCAAAATTTAATTTTGATATGGATGTTCTTTTTTTAGATGTAGTCGCTGAAATAATTATTTACATGTAGAAATACTTGAATAACCAAAACGAAAGAACTAAGAAACACACTTCAATAAAACGGCTACACACAGTAATACAGATATATAAAGTAATTAAAAAATATCAAACCAAAAGAATCCTAATCACACATTCAAGAACAACCTCAAGAACAAACAAAACATAAAGGTTGCGGTCCACTTGACGCTACAAATGTTTCGAAGCATATTCTTCTCCTTTCTTTTAATAAAGAAAGAAGGAGAAGAACGCTTTGAAGCACTTGGACCCCAGCTAACACACCATTCTAAAAATCTCAATAGAGACAATGGATAGAAGATCCATTCCGCCTTCCTCTTCCTTCATATTTCATTCTTCCCTTCTCTCCCTGATTAATCACTAAGTAATACCTAAATATAAAAGGATACCTTCAAGTCAAGGAATAACTCTATATCAGGTTATTCCTTCCTTCTTTTTACGAGGAAAATTTTCCGAAGATACCTCCAGCTCCTGGAGGAGAAACCGGGATAGTGTGGGATTTTAACCCACTAAAATCCCAAAGGTGAGAGTTAGGTAAAGCCAGAGGTGGGCTCTAAGCGTTGTATTTTACATTGTATTTTACATTGTATTTTATTTGTTATCTTGTTTGAGTGGTTCCGCCACCACTTTCTCTTGATTATTAATCTCACTACGTCGAATAATTGTAATACCATCATCTACACATATAATAAATATTATATTAAAATACAATAATTTTCTTAAAATACAATAAAAAGAAAAGTCGATTTACCCAATACTGGAAAAAATATAAAATATTTTCATCGATAAAGTAATTATTGTATCCTTTCATACAGGGACACTGACGAGATCACGGTCTTGTATACAGGTCTGGGCACATCGGCGAAAATATGTGAGCAGAAGTGACGCCAATATGGCGTCTACAGTGGGCCGATTACCAGGAGCGTAGACACGTTTTCGGCACCCAAAAGATAACAATTGTTTTCCAATTTATATTTTGTATTATGACATTAATACATTTTAATAAAATTATTATAATAAAATTAAACATTATATTTTCATAAAACATAACATGTTATAACAAAAAATAAATGTTAATTATAATTATTAACTTTTATAATATTTTGCTTGCCTCTTTGTTGTGGCACTTATTTTTTTTGCATCTTTATTTATCTGTTGGGAATATTGCCTCATCCTTAAACGTAAATAGTATGTAATTGCATAGGATAGGAGCTCAGAACCATGCTCTGTGCAAGGAAATGAAAATTTATAGTTATTTAACATTTCATTAACTGTCTCCTCATAAACTTTTGGGGAAGATACATGCTTCGAGAAATAAGCTTCGACTTCTCGAAGCATTAAAAAAAATTTATATTAGAATGGATTAAAAAACCTCTTGATTTTAAATTGACAATTTCAGTATAGGGTAACTGGGAGAAGGCTTAGGTATCCGTATAGCTATTTTACACGTATCACAAGCAAAATGCTTTTCTATTTGTTTGCAGACGTATCCTGAAAAAAGAAACTAATATTATATTTTTAATCATAATAAAAAGCATGGAAAATCATTGTCCTAGTTTTATAAAACTTAAAAAAAATTTAATATAAAAAACCTGCAAATAAAATAATGTGATTAAAGTACTGACACAGAAATTTGTTATGTGAGGTTCAAATATTTTCCACAAGAAAATGAAAATTTCAATTATTATATTTCTTGTACTTTTGTACATTTACCATATTTTAAAATGTAGCATTTTAGCTTCTCAAAATAATTTAAAAAAATAATAATCATTAATTATTATTTTTTATTTAAAATAATTTATAAATAATAATTATTTTTATATAATAATAATTATTATAATTATTATTATAATTATTATTTTTATATAAAAATAAATTTCACAGGTCATCATTAATTAATTATCATCTTTATTGATAATTTAATAGTTAAATTATCAATAAACATGATTTTTCACAAATAACCTGTCACGTAGTAAATTATATAGTCGACGACCGCTGCATGAGAATAATCATGTTCGACGACATCATCAAATTCCCACTCATTTTCTTCAATGAACTCATCCAATTTTGCCTTCAAATTTGTCATAGAGATTTTAGTTGGTTTGTCGTAAATGTCTTTTAACTCAGATAGGGTGATGAGAGTTTTCGGATATGTTTTTGTGATGGTGCAATTTCCGCTCGCAGGTGGTTTCAAAATGCTATATATTGATAATAACTTATATAATTGGAGGAATGTTGGGGTCGAAGGATGATCATTGGCTCCTGCAGCTTGGCGGATTATTCCGAAAAATTTCTATAAAGAAAAAGTAAAAATTATCAGTAATTGTCAAAAATAAAAGTAAGACAAGACAATTCGAAATTTATGTACCTCTAATGAATCCTGATTAATTCGTCCAGTTAATATGTATTTAAACGTTGTAGTTAATGTTTCACAAATATCGATAGTAGATTGAATTGTGACACGTAGACCCTCCGCTGTGTTGCTCGTTAAGAATTCCGATCCTTTTATTTTTCCATTTCGGAAGTAATTTTCCCAACAGTTGAGCCATTCGAGAGATGATTGTAGAACCTGTCATTTCGAACAGTATATAATATATTATGGTTATCTTTTAAGTAGGCTGGTATTTGAATATTTTATTTTCCAAATTTATGAATTACTTTAAAATCATTTCCAGAGGATGTGACTCCTTCATTCGGGATTTTGCGATTGAGTGCATCAAACAAATCATTAAGCCGTTGGCAAAAATCAATTGTGGCTTCGCAATCCTGTAATTCAGGGACACCACGTGCTTTGTAGAATTTCAAGCCATGTACGATTGAGTTACTAAATATCTATAAGAATAAAAAACTAAATAAGTGACGACTGTTAAGAAAAGTATAAATTAATAGTAGGTATAATATTAAAATAAATATTAAAATAAACATGTAAATATTATTAATATTAATAGTTCTCATCATCATTATTATTATTATTAAATTATTAATTATGATAATTAACGTTTCATATATTATACTTTCAAAGATGATGAAGGAAAATTAAAATATTTAATGACATTTGTTTTAGAATTTTTTTAGAAAAATGCATTAAAATCATTTGAATTAGTTGTTAGAAAGTTATTATTTTAACTTATTTCAAACATTGTACCTGAGTTGCCAATCTCACTTTCATCTTAGACGTATTAGATAACTCCAAATGGTTGAGAGTAAGTTTTGGGCACACGCGCAGTTGCGTTGTTGGAACTGATTTGTCTATATCATATAAAGCCTCAAAATGCTTCCATTGTACGAAGAATTTGTTAGGGTCCAGCTGTAAAATATAATTAGTGATTTGTTTAAAAAAATATGTACACAGTCTACTAACGATTATATGCAATTAAAATTATTACTGACCCTCAAGCGCTTATCTTTCGAGCACAATCTATTTCAAATGCATTTTATTAAATGTGGTGTGTCAGAGAAAGCGAAAACTTCTCGTTCATTATTGACAGGATGTATGAACCAGTTTTTTAAATTATCCATTTTTCCACACACTCCTAACTCACTCCACATTTTTCGATTAGTTTCCGCACCATCAGATATAATTCTATGTACTAAAACACCAGCATTTTCGAGGAAAATGATCGCTTGAATAACCAATTTAGCTAGTTCTACTCCTTTGACAGGACCACGAGAAGCAAATACTACGATTGGCTGCGTGTAGTTATCGGCAAGCGGTTGAAACATTAAGACTAAACCGCTTGTTGCTTTTTCGTCTAAACTTTTAGCTTTCTTGCCATCTTCACCAAAATCAACAAGTCCTTTATATGTTAAGTTTGATGAGTTTACGGAAATAGATTCCCGTAGTGAGATTTCGTCGATTAATAAAAGTCCGTGTTTCTGTAGTGACGTTTTTTTTTCAATGTATTTCTTAAAAATCTCACAAAAGTGTTTATCAAATCCACATTTTATATTTACTGTAGACAAATAACGCCTTATAGTTCTGACGCAGGGCAATGGTAAAATATCATTTTTTTTTAAATTCATACGCACTCGGTGACCGAATATGCATAAGAATGCAGAGCATAATCCAGTCGTTTGTGTATCGACGCCCTTTCGAATTTGTTAGTCGAGCTGCAGCCATAATTTCCTTTATGCACGTTTTTTGTATTTCTGGCACATCTAATACCTCACATTTTTGGATTACATCTTCCTCCTTAAGCTTATTTATTTTTGCTTGTTGAGAGAGAACTAATTTTTTCAAAGTCTCAAGTCGTATTTTTGAACGTTTTAAGGCACACTGTTGGCGATGAAACTTTTTCCATAGATATGATAATGATGATGTTTGATGTTCGATCGTTGTTTTTTTGTTGCAAATCTGTGAACGCTTTCGGATTCGTTGTTTTTTTCGTAAAATACATTTTTTTCACGCTCTTGCAGGCTTCACATTGTCTTCCATCCGTAATGATTGGACATCTATTATGTCGCAACTGAAATAAATTATTGGTGTACCCAATATTTCCTTTCACTAAATTTACATCATCATGCATAGAAATACCGCAACAAATATTTAAGCTTGCAAATTTTTCAACTGTGTCATTAATATTTTCTAAGTTTTCAAATTTATTAGGAAATGAGAACACTGACGGATTTACACGTTTGCTACTTATCAAGTAAAGAGTTTTCATGTTGTGATCAATGGTCAAGCTTCTTCGTGTAGTAGGATATACGGATATATCATCATAATTTTGCAGATGAATCTCGAAAAGTACAATTTGTTTTTTGGATGATGTACAATACCAATTTGTCGGTATTTTTATCACAGATGGATTATTCAGTAGTTCCGTAAACAAATTATGTTCAATAAAAGTTTCGCTCCTCTGGTACTTTTCAGTATCTTCTATCAAATGTTGTGATACTTCTATCAAAGGTTGTGATATTGGAACTGTGTTAAGCTGTTCATCTGTAATATTTTCATTTTCCTGCAAGTTTTCTTTATTGCCTATATGTTGCGGCGATATTGCTATTGGTACTGCGTCCTTTACCAGTTGAGCTCGTTTATTCGGAATCTATGCACAATAATAATTTTATATTAAAATGTTATGCATTAATTATTAAATTTATTTTTTAAGGTCATTAATATTTTATATTATAAAATATATGTAATAGTTTACCTCGATAAGCACATTGCCATTTTCACCCTTGTGTTTGTAGCTTTTTATTATATCTTCTGTGCGGAAGTGTTTTTCACACACAAAATGTTTTGTCAACAATGGCTTTATTAATTGAAGCTTTTCCTCCCACTCTTTTCTTCGTTCATCATCTTTTGGTGCAGAAAACATTGATAATTTCACTTTGCAAGTAGCATAACCTGTATTACAACCAGGTATTATACATTTGTTAGGCATATTTTTTTTTCGCGTTATCAATGTTCAACTCACTCAGCGAATACTCGCTAATCATATATGATATATAACTAATCACTTATATATGATATAAAATATGTGATACGAAGAGACCGTGTGCTAAACAGCCACAAATATACGGCACTATGTTGTCTGACAAAACATGCCAACTGCGCTTGCGCGTCGGCCTATTATAGTCGCCATATTGGCGTCACTTCGCTCACACCGGTTATATGAAAATAGTATAGGAGTGCCCAGACCTGTATACAAGACCGTGGACGAGATACTATTAAAGACCGCTGGTCTTACAGGAGTTAGTGTGACTGGAAAAAGATCGCTGCGCACTAGCGTCCTCTCACAATCAGTAATATTGCGGCCAGAGTGAGAAACAGTA